>JAIPRL010000295.1:71587-95924 GCA_025469235.1 Pemphigus obesinymphae | reverse complement strand
TTTTCTTGAGAATTCGCGGGAAAAATTCCAGGGTTCAATACTTTGTTTAATTTCTTTTAGTTTTGCTGATGTGGATAACCATTGTTGGTACCATAGTAGCTGGCATTTCTTTTCTATTAGGGTTTGACAATTCAACAATTTATTGTAGTTATATTTATACAGGTATGTGTCGCTCGAACAATTTTATTTTTTTGTGTCCGAGACGAAAATTTTCACGGTTTTTGGGTAGACATGAATTTTGTACGATAAAAATATAGGACATATAATAATATATAAACTACCAAATAGTTGGTATATATCATACGATTTAATTATTTGGTAACACTGTGGGAGGTCTTGATATTGATATACATGCGCACACTTCGTGTCTTTTCAATCGTAAAACATTCTCAAATAAAATTGAAGTTGAAATTGAAATTCTTTATAAACTTCACTCGCAGAAATCGAGAATTGTTCCCACTTTCGTAAAGTATAGAATATTCTTTAATTATTAGTATATTTAATTTTATACTCTTTAAAATATATTTATTATTATTTCTATATAATTATCGGATTTTAGTGTTTTATATAATGAATGTAAGCAATAGTGTATTACTATTGTAACATTTATTCAAAATATTTACATGACCAAAATATTATAAATGTATACGTAATACGTGTATATTATCAACGGTGGATATTTATCCTGCGGTAGTGGTCGTAAATACGGTATAACGGTCAAGTATACTTAAGAAATAAATAAATTATTTTTAATATTTTGTATCTTTGAAATGAACTAATATGTGTATAATGATGTCATAATAGCTGGTTGTATAATTGAAGTCTTAAGTTAATTACATTGTAATATGTGTTTTTTGAAGAATTATATTCTATTATCATATATTTTTGATGATAAGTACCATTACACAACATAATAAGACGCAATTATTTTCCATTTGCTGCTTTTTATACTCGTATTTTATGGTCAGAGACTATATTTGCAGTACAAACCATTATATTATATTGATGTTTTAATACATTTTATTTCGAATTTCTGTGTACTTAAATCCGTCTTATACGGCGTTATACGTTTCGTTAGTCTTTAAACCTTGTACAACTTTTTGAATATTATGCTAATATACATATATCGTTTTTTATGAATGGATTTCATAGTCTTGGGTGTTTTTACAATGGCTTCCATTGAATACGATTTTTGACGTAAAACATAGATTTTCTTTATTGAAACGTGGTCACAATATAATTTGTGGACATATAGTATTTTTTAATTTGAATAAAATATTAATATGGACGCATTATTTTTTATATATGTACTATATAAAGAAATCTACTCACTTTTATCTTTTATTTCCCTTATATTTTATTTTATTAATTTTTCCCTTTAATACAAAATAACGGGACATTGTTCCTAAATTTTCGTCTAACAAATTGACAATCGTATAATATATACTTCTGTAAATTGAGTACAAGGTATATAGCACAGACTAATGTGAATTATAATGCCTCGCAACGTGCGAGCATAATAAATCACATTATTTAATTTCATTTTAAATCATTTTGCCGTCTGCAGTGTGTGACGACGGTTGAATGTACAATATAACAAAAAGCACTTATTGACTGACGATTGATCCGTTATTATATTATTAAGTAAAAAAAATTTACGTTATACCGATTACCAAATTAAACTTACGGTATAATATTATATTATGTTTAATATAGGTATAGCAAAAAATGCACATTACGCGAATTCAAAATAGGTACAAAAACACAATGTAGTATATAAGCGTAGGATACTATGAAATTTAGATTAATCGATTATTCGTGTCCATTTATAATTAAATCGATATTTAGGTAAAAACAAAAAAAAAAAAATGTGTTAATATATTTGTATATTTTTATAACTAGTGACATATTGATTTATAATCAATATATTATACATTTTACTGATCTTGAATTACTTCTCAGACTCATCACTATATACTACTAATAAAACTATATATAAACACGTTCTCAATTATTTTCGTTGCGTTTTATTTAAATATTATGTGAAATGATTCACGATATACACTTTTGTCATTCGCGTATAATGCATTACAATGTATTGTCTATAGGTTAGGTGTGCAGCGTGTAGAGGACTATTTGACAAATGCAATAACCTTGTTTTATTCAATATTTGAGTTTTTTTTAAATATAATTTCTATGCTCTTGTGAGTATTATAATTAATACATTTTTAATTTGATTAATATTTTAGGAATTTAAAATAAAAAATTCAAAATATCCATTTTGTAAATGTGTTTTATAGAAAAAATGTTGGTGGTAAGTCAAATTTTTTACTAGGGGCTTATTATAAACAATTTTTGAAGTTTATATAAATGTATTAAAAATTATATGTAATAAAAATTGTGAATTAATATTATTAATATAATTTTTTTGTATTAATATTTTTTTTTTGCTTATTTATTGTTAAAAACTTAAAGTGTATCAAAATGTTGTTTATAATGGGGTTTTAATTATAAAAATAGTATTTCGCAGTATCATTTACTACTCGCAGGGAAAAACAAATCATTTTCCGATGTTAATTTTGATTAACACTGATAAATAAGAACAATATTCTCATTTTCATAAACTTTTTAATAGGTATCGTAAAAAATAAACGATTGTACGTTAGTAAGAAATTATAATATAAAAATGTTTCCAAAAGTCAGATTTACAATCTATATTTGAATTTTATTTTTAATTTGCATAAAATTTCAATTTCTTATATTAAGTTGCTAAAAATTTAAAATAATTGTATTATAGCGTAAGTGTAATAATTATATTGAAAAAAAAAATGAATTGTAAAATATTGAATAGAATACAATTATTGCTTTTGTTAAAATACTAAATGGTTCTGTTTCACCCTGTATATGATATATATTATATGTTAAAAAGGTGTGTGTATCTAAAATATCAACAAGATTGAGTTTATTTTCCCAATTCGCGTATCTATACATATATTGAACAACAGTATAATATAAAAAACCTACTATTCGCAAACGCATACCACACAATGACCGTCTACGATTTAGCGAAATTTGTGAGTAGTTATCCGCATTTACAACTTACCTATATGCTATATTATAAACATTACGTATATTAAATAATAATCGTGAACGATGTTTTTGACATATAAACGTTGTATACGATAATATATACTATATAACAATAATGGAATCGAAGTCACTTACCTATATTTTACAATTTATTTTATCGAATTGAATTCTATATTTATTATTTATATACCTATATGTATATCGGAAGTTCATATATTAATAGAAATACAACGAAGTAATATAATAATCGATTTTACGTAGGCTTAATCATTTTATATTTGGTCCAAACGAAATTATTTTTTACTTGCGTGGGTTCAGTCTAAAGCATGTTTAAAGATTTATCGAATGGATCAAATATAGCACGGGAGTTATTATAAAAATCTATTATGTGCTTATTGTGTAGGATGTCGATATAATAATATGGATCACGTACTTGGGCGACCGAACGATATTTTAACCATGTTATTATGTATAGATTAGTATAATATTATATATTTTCTAGTGAAATCGAATTGCACTGCTGCATAGTCAACGAATTATAAACGCCAATATGGCAACATTTTATCTGGATATGGAAAAGTTTGAATACCTCGTTTTCCTAAAAAGATTTCCAGTTTTATTGGTTGGTTATTTTTTATTCTATTGTTATAAACATTGTCTTATATATATATATATATATTATTATTATTATTATTATTAAAAATCTAACACATCGCATATATGTTATAAATGAAACTTCATTAGAGAATGATTTTTTTTTTAATTGGCAAATATGTTTATTAATCAATAGTTTTTTAAACATTCACCTGTGTAATATATATATATATATATATATATATATATAATACATTAATTTAACTTTATCAAAAATGTTGTTTGCGTTATCCTCGTTGTACGGTGGATTTTTTTTATCAATAACTTTTATTTATATTTTACACCGCGCGTGGGTTTCTAACTTAAAGTTTTAAATTAAAAAAATATTTTAAAAATAGGTAAAATAATGGTCGCGGAATGTAAAAACACCATATATTATAGTGTTTTAGTTAAAAATAGGTAGTTTTTTAATTTGTATTCTGTATTTATACCTTATACCTGTAGGCTAAACCGCAGTTATTAGAAAACGCATGAAATTAAAAAAAAAAAAAGTCCTGAGGAAAAAACGAGATGTCGTTAAATATAAGTAAAACAACTATAGGTATTGTTATATTGTTTTTGCACGAATTTAAATTGGAATTTTTTTCGTATATAGGTATATAGTATATGTAAATTATAGGTACTTGTTCAAAAAATAATTTTGAACCGTGTATGACAACCTGTATATTATCTCATTTTCGGTAAACCAAATTATTATTTATTGTCAAACGTATTACAATATAGGTATAATATATATATTTCTGCAATATAATAAAACAAATTAAACTATATGCATTTACATGTGCGAGGGTGGTGCATACTACGTAGGAGTTGAAAAGTGAAGTTTAAGTATTACGTGTAGATGTGTATTATATAGTTTATATATTGTACATTTATAATAATATACTGTATATCATAAATTATACGATTCGAATTATTAACTGTTTATCGTCTTGATTTATTTTAGAAGAATATTATTATTATTTACAATGTATATACAAACTGATAAATCTATAACGTATATTTGTATAATATTACAGCTGGATAAAATCTTTTAACACCGAATGTAACAAGACGTTTGCGTATGTATTACGATTGCAGGTATTAAGTGACATTTTGATCCATGAATCGCAAGTCCTCGAGATCAAAATGTCCCATTATAAGTTCTTAGTAGATCTAAATGTTGATAAAAAATCTTCAAAATTCATTCCCTTAAGGTTACATTTTGATTCGTTTTCTTACAGGCTATGTGTATTTAAAATGTAAATGTCCCACGATAAATCAAATAGTCCTCGAATAAAATTGTCCCTAAAGGGATCAAAATATCATTTGCAGGATCAACATATCCCAGGATAAAAAGGTCCCCCGATCAATTGCCTATTTACTGTTTTACTTTAAAATCATTTTGGACACTTAGCCCTTATTATTTAAATACATTTGTAGATGAATTTCTTATGTTATTAAACTTATTATACTTATATTACCTAATACCAATATACATATAGTGAAGATGGGATACAAAAAATTATATTGTATTTAATATTTTTCAACTAATGTATACTGACACTTTGTATTATGGTAAATTAACAATTAATACAAGAATTATTCTTAGTTTAAAGATTGAAAATAATATCAATTATTTTGCATCTCCTTAGATAGGTAATATATTATTTATTATTGGTATTAGGTAAAATTCAACAACTAATAACTTAGAAATTTATCTACACATTTGTTTCTGTGATCAATTTGAAATAAAATAAAATGTCTTTCAATTTTGTTCGGTAACATATTAATTCATACGTCTAGATACACCAGTCTAATAATGAAGTATAATATATTGATTTTGATATATATTATAAAAACATAAAATATAGTATATACCAGCTGTAGTATATTATATTTTATAAGTTTGGTCGAAGTCGCAAAAAGAAAAAAAAATACTGTTTTATCTCGTCGTGTAAAACTCGAAAATCATCATTATTGTAAGTCAAGAGAAAGCAAAAAATAAAAATAAAATGATAGACGTCGAAGGACGAGATCCTTTTTAGGAATAGACGCAGTGTACTCGCGGATCGACGATATTCCGTTGCTGCAGAGCTATACGAGTATACATAAAATGGTTTGTCATATTATATTGTGTTTGGTCGCATGGTAAAATAATAAAGTTTGTATGTTTAAAGTGGATTTATGCGTATATGTATATTAATGGACTATTTTTTTTTTTTAAAAAAACTTTTTATTTTTCGGTACCCGTGTGTTAATGATGATTTTTGCTTTGTACACCTATATTAATAGACGGGATCCACTAATTATTATCGAGAAGATTAAAAAAAAAAACTGTGAGAAGTTTTTGGCGTATTTCTTACATATTATTATATATAGACGGTGCCTATTATCTCTCAGTCCATTTTCAGTATATATTATAATATATACGAGTATGTTAAGAATAATAAAATGTTATTTGCTTATGAATACGTACTTATTATAATATAATATATATTATATTCTCATGATATTTGCCTGTACCGCAGAAAAAAAAATATATAGGTACAATATTATCTTAAAATAGGTACATTTTAATGAACCGAGTTCTTCTGTACGATTTTTAAATGTTCGTTGATGTATACCTATTATAGTAATAAAAATAATGTTCATTTTAAATTAGGTTCTTATTTTTTACACCAACTGGCTTTCATATCCATATATATATATGCGCACATGCGCAGTGTAATTAAAACACAATATAGGATTTTTTTCTAGGATGTCAAACAGGTTGTAGATTTTTGATAGCATCTGATGTAATTTGTCATATATGTATATATAAAGTGCACCTATATAGATTAAAATGTATCAACAATACATATATTAAACAGCCAGTAATAACTAAAAAATATTGATATAATAATTATTTATTAATATAATATATAATATATTATAACATATTGAGGTAATGTGTTATAAAGCATTTATACTTCTTGGCTTTATTTTGTCGAATATCCCGAGAATTTCATCTTACTTCCCAATTCTAACAGCTCTATGCTGTTTTCTTGTTCGTTCTATTATTGATTATGGCTCTGTTATTTGAGACCCATTCACATCTTCCCATACAATTATGATCGAAAGGATGCGCAGAGCAAAATTATTTCGACAGATTGCTCTTACTCTATACATATCCAATGTCTTCCTCATGATTACACTCCGTTCTACAGGTACTATCCTTTAACTAACAGCCTTGTCTAATCGCCGACACAAACCTTTTTTTCATTTTCATTATTATCTCTGGTAGAATCGATTGTCCTTAATATCTTAATATCTCTTATCAATTTAAAGGTACCTATTTGATCTACACGCTCTTTTACCATTTTTCATCTTCCCTATTCCTCATCAAACTTCCAGTGAAACTCTCCAATAACCTGTCTAATGCGCATCGCTAATGAGTGACTCTCTTTCTCTTTTTAATTGTGCCATTTTTCTTATTGCACACTTTACTATACTAATTTATTTTCTTTTACTTTTGTTTTATTTGTTTTATTGCCGTTTTGGACCCGTCCCGTATAAACAAATATGTATAACTCTGATCTCTGTGTCGTATGTAGAACTTGACAAATTTGGCTTGTATACAATATTTATGATTTGCCTGTTATAATCTAATATTCATTTGAATTTTGATTGTATATATAGGTAATACAAAATATATTTTGTTGATAATTTCTATTTTTACTTTATGTACATATATTGATACATGTGCAGTATATAACATTTTATTACGCGTTTAGTAATAATTTTTATTTTCTATACGTGCGATAGTTACTGGAAAGTCGAAATTATTTGCATTTTACCTTGTGCGTCGTTTTTCGTTATGAAATTTGAATTTGCATCACAATGATTTTTTGACGGATATAATAATATTGTTAGTGTTAATAATTAGAATTTAATTTGCAAACTAACTGGGACAACATTGTATATACTTGAAATCCATTAACGTTCTTCTGTATATATATTTATGTAGATAGTAAACATCCTTTTTCTTGTAAGGACACTCGATTATTTTAAAAATACCGTGTAATTATCGAGCTTCGGTAGTTATTATAATATGCAATTAATTACTCTGTATTGGACTATTGCAGTTCAGAAAAATAAAACAAGAAAAATAAGTAGGTCAAATATAAATGTATACCTATATAAATAATAATATTTATATTCTTCTCACAAAAGTGAATATTATTCATACCATATACATAATATGTAATATTATATTGTTTTTAATATATTATAATAGCTGGATTGCTCAAACGTATATTCGAGTTTATTAGTTTATTAGTATTTTAGCCATGGAATAGCCTTTTAACGAATATTTACTTTTATTAATACTTTTTGCATTTTTTTAGTACATTATAGTTTGAATTTTCCAGAAATTTTTAAGAATTTATCAACAAAATTTGTATTTGCAAAAATAACTGCCATGGAAAATTAATAGGTATCCCTTTGTTTTATATAACCGTGGGTTCGAACGATATTCTCATAATATTATATCACATGCACATAACTATATATAATGCAAATTATGTATTGAATTAAGAGTCGTATATAATTATTTAATAAAAACAATAAAGAATTGCAACAATTACGTACTGCACGCACCGCTGATTTAGGTACATCGTATTGTCGAAAACTATTTTTTAATTACATTAATTTGTTTCACAATAAAACATCAATATTTCCATTTTAAATGTACCTAAATATCATGTACTAAATATATATATAAAGTTTAAAAAAAATGAAAAAAAATTACCAATTACTGTGAATTAAATTAGTTACATAATATATATAACAGCTATATAATAATTAACTAGGGTTCAGAAGTTGATGACTTTATTTTTTTAAGAGGACGTCACACCAATGATTTCCAGTAGTAAAAACATATCCTCAAAAAATAAATGAAATTATTTATTAAAGAAATTTTAGAGTTCAAACACTTATGTCCAAATTTATAGAAAATAACATTGTAGAGACGATTTTATAGGCGTTTTGCAAAATATTAATTAGGAAAAAAGTTTCAATGATTTAAAAAATAAAAACAAATAAAGGAATTTTGTACATTCGATATTATGCTATATAATTCAAGAAGGGTAAAAATAGTCTATATGATTTTATCCGAAATGTTGTCCTTTAAATATTTTATAATATCTATAGTTGTTGTAATTCTCAAATACTATTTTAAAATTTCTTTTTATGTTTGTTGTTCGTAAATATATTTTTTGAACAAATATGATTATATAACAATAAAAAGCGATATGGGTACGGGACTGATTTTAGATTACTTTTAAAATGTATTTAAACTTTTTTAAATGTTAAATTTGTATTTTTATTAAAATATCTTGAAAATTAAACTTGGGTAGTATTCCAAATACTATTTAAATACTTTTATTTTGACAGTATTTTGAATACTTTTTATAAGTATTTTATTCATTGAAAATACTTTTAAGGTTCCAGTTATATATTTAAAAAAAATGTATTTTTAGTATGTTTTCGTCGGACTCTAATGTAAATTGTTCTCTGAGAATATGAAATAATTAGATTCCCTCAAACACGCTTTTTTTAAAAATAATAACATAATTACTACTTAATATTTTTGTTATTGAAATTTAGTACATATAAATAAGAAAAAAATTACAGAAGCATTTAAAAATAGTGGACTACTACCCGAATACCTGTAATATGCTTTTCCATAATTTAATTTTTAATTTACAGTGTACCTATATATATTAATTAGGTATTATATTATATTCGTATACGGTCCAATATTATTGAAATATATTTCTATTACATACGAATCTAAATTCTTTTATCAAGGTAATTTTTTTTACATTTTTCAAATTTTTAGATCATTATTTAAAACATTTTACTGGTATTATTGGACGTACTTTTGGTCATACTTGTATTTTTATAGTCATTATTCATTAAGGTTTTTTTCTTAAATCATCGACTTCCGAACTCTAATAATAATTATTATTATGTACCTACCTCGATATGTAATATAGTATATTATAATTATAAATTTAATCTGTTGGATAAGTAATAACGGTTTAAGAACAATATACAAAATATATTTATTGTTATATTGACCGTGGCTTTATTTTATTGAAAACCACCAATACATATCAACCATGTGTCCCCATCCTCCCTTCACCTGTGTACCTATAAAAATATCTGTAATTGAGATTACTGACGCACTTTATAATTTTTGTATATTTTTAATTAACAGAACACGTATACCAATGCGGAAAAATTGCTGACTGCGGCAGAAGAATTGTCTCAAACTGGTGAATGTGACGCGTCCGACATTTGCTCTGTGGCAGCCGAGCTCGAAAGTCATGTAGCCGCATTTGCGGCTCGAGTTCAAGCCAGACGACGACGTTTACAGAGAGCTGTTAATTTCTATACGCATCAGTCTGAGGTAAAATAATAATAAAAAAGGCAAAACAATATATTTAATAAATAGTAGGTATAGATGTAACCTAACCTAGCAAAAGTTTTAGATCTCCAAGTAGAAAATATATTTGTAGGGATATATTTGTAGTCGATATTACAAAAATATATTAGATATAGGTACTAAATATTATATTTTTATTATTTATAAATTACAATATATTATAGGTAACCTACTTATGATTTATTAATTATGCGTTCAGGTATGTTATTATATTGTTATTTGTTATAATTTATATAATTTTAATAATTTTAAGCAATACCTAATAATAATAATAATAATGATAAATTGGCTAAAACTTAGGGGGGAGGGGTCAATTTTATTCTTTGTTCACAATGTCATCACTATATTATAAACTTTCTTGTTTTCGTCGAAACGATTGATCGTTGAATTTTTAATTTTTTTATAATATTACATCGTAGGGCTTCGGCCGGTTTTATGCGAAAATGTGAATATGACAACGTTGCACGATAAATCGTGCTCGATCTTATTATTTTCCGAGTATAATAATATTATCATAAGTTCTTTGATCCATACGCTCGTATATACAATCCCGTTCTCAATCGATCTGATAATATAAAACCAACCAGTCTTATTACTATGAAATCCAAAACTATAATAAATTTAAAAAGGGGATCTATTTATTTGCGAGTTTTATTCAGTTTTTTCTGCAGAAACCACTGGAAATTGTCCACTTTTGTCATGCCCGAATTTTCACTTATCCGCAGTATGCAATTTCTTATCTATTACAGTATAGCATTTTTGATGCTCAAAAAGTGTCCACTGAAATCAAAAAAATATAAAAATCATTATTTCATCAAAGTTGGGAAGTAAGAAGTTGTAAACAATTTAAATCGCCTACCTATAATTTAACAAGTTATTTTTTTCCTACTAACTTTTTAACTTACTAAACTTTAATTAAATGAATAACATGCTGCAGGTAGTTACCACCAAATTAATAGTAACTTATCTCGTTATTGTTGCGATTTAAAAAGTTAAAGTTACTTCATATTATAATTCATATGGAACTTTTTGATATTCGAATACTATTATGTAAAAAAATTGTTATTTCTTTATATTATGACATCTGTGGAGAATAGTGATAAGAGGTCATAAAGAGATAAAACTCCGCATAGATAAAAAACAAATGGTTAATATATTGTCGTCTCAATATATCGTTTAAATAAGGAGTAATATTTTCAAAATGATGTGTTATTAAAAGCAGGTACCTAACTTATTAAGTGTTTTTTTTTTTTTACTAGTTACTAGTTTTTAATAAAAAATTAGAAATATAAAACACATAATATTATGTATATATTTTAATTTTTATGTATTATATAGCTCCAAGGTTGGCTCGATGAACTCCGAGCTGAAACGGACGGGTGCGACGAAGCCGCAGACACACTGGAAGGGACTGAAAGAGCTCTCGAACAAGTCAGCCACCAGAGAGATTCTTGTTTGGACGCGTGCCATTCGACGATAACCGAAGGGGAGGCGTTATTACAAGAACTGAGGTTGGTAATCGAATATTATCTTGGGAAAAATATTTATATAGCAATCGGGTATTTGGAGTAAGTTGGGTTACGTTAGGTTAGGTTAGGAGTGCGCGGTAACGTTAACTAACGTGTAAATTGCAGGATTTGCGACAATAGGCAATTCTTATTACCTATATCATATTTATTAAAATATAATTGTTTGCCAATGCAGTGAAAATGTGTATTTTTTTCTCTCGGTTCACGAGTACTAATTTATAAAATCGTGCAATTAAATCGGAATGAGCTGAAATAAAAATATTAATCAATGGCTAATCAGTTGAACCGTCAATTTATTGTTTTAAGGATTGGTCCAAACTTATCAATGAACATAGTATAATATACTACCGACACATTTATCTCGTGTTCTTATCTTTTATTTTTTCTACTCGAAATTACTTGCAACATTATCATATTATATAGCTGCTAGGCATTCACAATCATTTACCCATACCACAAAATGTATATAGTTATTTTTCCTTTGTATACACGTATTTACGACGAAATTTTTTTCAGTTTTTTTTTTTTACACTTAAATTTAAAACGAGAAATGTTTGAAAAACAAAAATCAATTACCCAACTCAATAGTACTACTGTGAAATTAAAAATCACTAGGGCAAAAAATAACCATAAAGCCATTAGAAATAAAAATTTTTTAGAATATAAGTTTGTAATGTTTAGACTTCAATAAAAAATTATTAAAAATATTATTAAAAAAAAAAAAAAATTTCAGAAGTGGAGGTTTGACCGCAGAAATGGACCCCACTGGATCGGTTGCGGCAGTAGATGCTGCACTCGAACGATTGAACAAACAGCGTTTAGAATTAGAACAGTTATGGGCAACTAGGAAATTAAAGCTTGATTTATGTTTAAGACTAAGAATTTTCGAAAGGGATGCACTTGAGGTAAGAATTTATTTATTATAGATTAATACATAAAAATAATAATAATAATAATAATAATAAGAAATCGCTGTAAAATTATAGACTATTTGAATGAATAATTTTTTTTATAGAAAATACAAATAAGAATGGTTATTATTATTATTTCATTAAAATATCAAATTAATTCCTCAATACTCATTAAATCATAAATATTAAAATATATCATTGAAAATATTTATAATTTTGTTATTTTTAATAGACATTGATATACCAGAATAGTTAATAATAATTTATTTACAATCAAATTAAATTTGTTAGAATTTTGATTAATACTAACCATTATTATAGCCATTAAAAAAAAATTTCAAATTTGTTTATATTATCTTATTTATTTTATATAATAATAAATTTAACGTGTTTGAGCTGATGTGGTTAGTTATTGTATAAAGGTATGATTTACGGGGAGTGGAAATGTAATTTTGTTTATTGGTTAAAAATTAGTTGAACACACCTTTATTCTTTTAGTTTTAAATCTTGATCATTCGTTTAAAAACGCATCATGGTTTTTATTTTACAGAGTATTTTAATAATTTAAAATAATTTCAACTATTTAATTTCTTTAAATTATGTTTATACATATAAATATTAATTAAATCATGAAGTTATTATTTATGAAGATCCAACAAATATTCTTGTAAGTTACAGCAGACACTAAGAGAATAATAATTTGTTTAAATTCATAATGATTTAAGCCAGTTCTATTCATAGTGCTATAACTGGGACACTGGCACTAATATCTACCTTAAATTCAATGTTAGTTTGATATGACAACAAAAAGTTTATCCCTGGATTTCTTATTATTTTTATAACCATTATAATACTTATATTCTATTATCTTAATAGAAACAATTTTTATAAATACACAATTCAATCGGTAGTGTGTGGATATTATTCCATTGTTATTTTTTCTCTTTGTCAATTAGGTGTCCTCACAGTTGGAGCTTTGGGCCAATGAATTAGAACGAAATCAAAATGAAGTAATCACAACATTATCGGAAGCTGAGTCACGTTTATCTCGCCACAATGATTCTGTTGCACAAATGCAGGCAGCAGTTTATCAAGCTCTAGAACAAGGCGAACAATTGGCTCAAGTAAATCAACATATTTATAATATATTGTATTCAAATGTCTAAATATAATTTATTAACATGTGTTGTATCTATAAGGTATTGGATAAATCTGGAGTTGGTGTAATGGCTGACAGTCAATATACTGCTCAAACCAGAGTTCAAGTGTTGCTCGAATTTTTACATGAGCGTCATATGGACTTAGTAGAGTTATCAGAGATCAAACGTAGCCGACTCGATCAAGCTGTTCAATTGTGTCAATTTAATAACGATGCATCACAAGTAAAATTTTTTTATATTTAATGTAATATTTAGATCATAATTTGTGATTATCTTATTTTTATCCATAGGTGATTAGTTGGATTCGAAACGGCGAATCTATGCTATCTGCCAATTTCACAATTCCCAGCTGTTTAGTAGATGCAGAAATTCTTAAAAAAGAACATGAACAATTTCAAGTAGCAATTGAAGTAGTTATTTTTTCGGAATATATATTTTGTCATTTTCTAAACAAATATTTACTTACAGAAAACTCATTCAGCTGCTGTTCAAGTAAAACAATTGGCCGAATCTCTTGTAGCAGCTAACCATTATGAATCAAATACTATTAAGGAAATGGCTGTAGAGGTGACTAAACGGTGGCAACAGTTGGTTACATGCGCTGAAGAACGACACAAATTAGTTACTGCTAGTCTTAATTTTTATAAAACTGCAGAACAGGTATGCATCCTTTTTAACCTACAAATAACTAACATATAAGTATGTTTAAAATGTGAAAATGTAAAATTGAATTTATTTATATTAGGTATGTTCCGTCATGGATAGTCTTGAGCGAGAATATCGTCGCGAAGAAGACTGGTGTGGAGGTGGTAGTACTGAAGCCGATAAATTAGGACAACTTTGCACTAAGCATCAAGAACAAAAAGAAGCTTTCCTAAAAGCTTGCACATTGGCTAGACGAACTGCTGAAACATTTTTAAAATATACCAATCGTAGTTTGCAGTATTATAGCTGTACAAATCAGTCTATGGCTACTGTGGATACAGCGTCTGAAGCACGTGTTAAAAATATTCTTGAAAAATTATCTGGTCAAGAAAACAAAGTGCTGGATCATTGGTCACAGAGGAAAAAACGACTTGACCAGTGTCAACAGTTTGTGCTGTTTGACAAATCAGCCAAACAAGCTATGGAATGGATACATAATGCTGGTGAACAATATCTAAATACGCATACCACTGTTGGTGCTACACAGGTTTATAAATATAAAGTAAATAGTTAAGAGCTAATTATTCTTAATTAAAATTTTGTATACATTTAGGATGAAACAAGACATTTACTCCACGAACATAATGAGTTTAAGACATCAGCCAAAGAAACACGAGAAAAAGTTAAATTGTTGATTCAGTTGGCAGACAATTTAGTAGAAAAAGGTCATGCTCATGCTAATGCCATAAAACAATGGGTAGCTGCTGTCGATAATACCTATAAACATTTCAGTTCTAGAATGGATAAATATAGGTATGTATAATTTTCTAAAAAACTATAAAAATTACTATTTATTTATTTATTTTTTGGTTTTGTATTCTAGACTCGAATTAGAAAAGAGTTTAGGTATTCAAGAAAATGTTGATACTCGTGATTTGTCCATTGATAGAAATTCAGATCCAAATTTAGAACAAAAAGTGAAAGAATCCTCTACTAAAGATTTAAAAGAACTAAATGAAGAAAAAAGAAGATCGGCTAGACGAAAAGAGTAAGTTAAAATAAGTTAATTTCATATTGTCCATTTATGATATTAATTTTAATTTTATTTATTTTACAAGATTTATTATGGCTGAACTTCTTCAAACTGAACGGACTTATGTAAAAGATTTAGATGTTTGCATTAAAGCATATTTAGATGAAATCCGAGCTCTTCAGAATGTTCCAATTGGTCTTCATGGTCGAATTGACATATTGTTTGGTAATATTGAAGACATACGCAATTTTCATCGAGATGTTTTTATCAAAGAGCTAGAAAAATATGAGACAATGCCAGAAGACGTAGGACATTGTTTTGTTACATGGGCTCAGAAATTTGATATGTATGTGAAATATTGTAAAAACAAACCAGAATCTAACGCCATATTAGTACAACATTCGGGTTCGTGTGGTGGTGTTTTTGAAGAACTTCAGAAGAAACACAACATTGATCATCCGATTGCTGCCTATTTAATAAAACCTGTGCAGAGAATTACTAAGTATCAGTTGCTGTTGAAAGATCTCCAATCATGTTGTAAGGAAGGTCAAGGAGAAATTAAAGATGGCCTGGACGTTATGTTGAGTGTACCTCGAAAAGCTAATGATGCTCTACATCTGTCATTATTAGAAGGATGTGATATTTCTACCGATGAGCTAGGCGACGTGGTAGTACAAGATACATTATACGTTTCTGACTCAAGACATCACTTATTACGTAAAAGTCGTGAAAGGCATTGTTTCTTATTTGAGTTGTATTTAGTATTTGCCAAACATGTAAAAGATAACTCAAATAATCCTAAAGTTAAATACTTATATAAAAATAAACTTATGGTAATTTGCTATCTATTAAATTTATATGTACTTTATTAATTACAAATTTATTTCAGACTTCTGAACTTGGTGTAACTGAACACATAGAAGGGGATGAATGTAAATTTGCTGTATGGACTGGTCGTGCACCTATATCAGATTACCGTATTGTGTTAAAAGCGTCTACGTTAGAAGCAAAACAAACATGGGTGAAAAAACTCAGAGAAGTAATTCAAGAAACATACTTTAATTCAGCGTTGCGTATGTATATGCCTAAGAGTCCTGCAAAACTTAAACCAGAAAGTCAACGATCTAGCCGGTTTGTATTTTGTTATTATTAAATTGTATTAAATTCTTAAAATAACTAATTTTCATTAATTTTTTTTTTTAGAGATTTAGAAGAAGAAAATTTAGATCGGGGTTCATTGGCTTCCTTTGGATCAGGCAATACAACCGATTCAGACAAGGTATGTACTTTTGTTAAATATTAATTTATATATTAGGTCATCCATAGGTATTATAAAACATACAAATAAATAGTTCAAATTAAAATATTGCAATTTATATAATAATTTATTGTGTTAAATTTTGTATCTTCTTTTCTTGAAAGATAAAATTAATGTTAATAAAGGCCTCCACACCATATGATTCTAAGGAATATTATTTAAGCAATTTATTATTCTTTTTTTGTGCTCGGGCAAGTTTTATAACATCATTAGTGTTAGTAACCCATAACAAAAGTATACAGGGAGCCAATACACGTACCAGTCCATGTCTGTAAACTCCAAACTATTTTACAACCATGAAATAATGTAGATTTTCCATTCAAATAGACGATTCTAGTTCTATCAAAACATCAAAATGAGTACATCAAAAAAAGTTTTTTATTTTATTAGATAATTGTGTTAAAAATGTTGAAAACTTTAAATAGTTCTAATTATAGTATAAAATATGAAAATTAAAAATGTAGTTCAATCAACCCTCAAGTAATGAAAAGTATATAAATGTTTTCAAAATTATTATGGGAGCACACATCATGTTTGGACTACTGGAATTAGAATGAAAAGTTTTTTGTCGCGCTGAGCTAATTTTATTTATTTTAATTAATGTTTCTGATTGTATTTATCTATCAAAGTATTAAAATTTGTTACAAAATATTAATTATATAATTTACACAAAAAGCACTCTTTTTAAAAGTTTATACTTTTCTATATTACAATCAAATTTGTTTTCTACTTTGATCTAATGATTATTTCTAAAAGTTTGATAGGTTTAGTTAGGTATTTATTTTTGAAATTTTTATATTCATCATTAAAAATTGTTTTTTATATAATTTATCCCATGTGCTTTTATTTTGTTTTGTTTTAAAATAGAAAATATTTTCCTGTAAATGTTCATATATTTATATTATTAATATTTTCTGTAAATATGTGTATAAATGTGTATAATAACAACTTAATGACCTACACTCTTACAGTCTTAAATCATTTGAAATTTAAAGTTTAAATAGACAAAGTAAAATGGTACAAAAATGCCTTATCTCATTTTAATTTATTTATTTATTACTCAAAGTAAAATTTGTTTTTATTAAATACTTTAACCTTTATTATATCTGCAAATATCAATATTTTAAAAATATATATAACATATATATACATAGTTATCAAATAAAAATCAATAGATACTTGTTATTATACATACATATGAAACAGTAAAAATATTTTTTATGTATAAAGTTGCGCTAGCACGCATACTTACATAGGTAGTGCTGTGGTGGTATAGTACCAGTAAAACCGTTTCAATGGTTTTAATGAAACCTTAAATACAAACTTGAAATGGGGTTTTAGGAAAAAATAAATTTATTTCTTTTTTGATTTAAACAATTTTCTTTTTATAATAATTGTTCATGAGTAATTAAAACATACAATATTGAGAAAACAGTATTCCAGCTGTTTATGGCAAAAACAAATAGGTTTTTGGCACAAACACATTGAATATAAATTTACAGAACGATTTTGGCATAGACAGTTTTGGGTTAAGGTTGAATGTTCTGGTTGAAAAATCGGGTTAAACATATAATCTAATCATATATTTTTCTTTTCAAAGCAAATTTTACATTAAATTAATGAAAACCAATACTTAAAAAATGTTTGACCGTTCTATGTCCTAAACTTCTCAACCTGAACAGTTACGCCATAATTTTATACATAATGGATTTATGCCAAAATGCAATCTGTCGTCATCTGTTAAAAATCTGTAGGTAACACCCTATTGGCATCTCTTCAATCGACTTAAAAGATATAGACATTAGCCAATGTTTGTCCAGGTGATATTATTAAAATGTTTTGTTTACAAATGTGTCTAAATATCATTGAGAAAATTGGTCAGTCCTCAACACCACGTCACTAGAGAGGTTTATCTACTGTAGTTATTAGTCGTCTGGAAATTCACTTAGATATAATTGGTACTCTCTATAAAATTAATTTTAATTGACCTTTAATAAATATTTTCATCATATTTAATTGCAATAAAAAGCTTATTGATTTTAAAATGTATATTATTATGTTACAAAATGTAAAATGATTCATTGGATCACTTTAATTTTAAATTACATATTGGTCAATACAATCTGGTGGTGTTTATTTAAATATTTAAATAGAACATTTTTTGTTTTTAGATAGATCTCCGTTACTTGTTTGTACCTACAGTTCGTATTTGTTGCCCGTAAAAAAAATAATTCTAGCGTTCTTTTTAGAATTTTAATAAGCAAAAAAAAGTCATTCGTCAATTTTCTGCCAATTTTGTAAAATAACATGTCAAATTGTCCATTTCTTCATTTTAGTTTTTTGTTTGGCTCGGTTGAACGAAAATGCGATTTTAAAAATTCGATTTTCAATTGATTGGTGGTTAAGAAGAGGTGAGCTGTAGTTACCACGAATCTACAGGTTTCCAAACATGTGTCGTAGGTTAGGTTACTATATAATTTTGTATTTCGCCTATTGTTTTGGAATAAAGCTCGATGTCACTAACGTTTGGTACATATAATGAATTTATAAGTTGTTAGTTTTTTTATCGAGCAATTTTATTATAAGGTATATAATATACCTATTGATATAATAATTTCTGCAATAATTATATATATTGTAAAAGAGATTCATTAGTCATTGCTTTTTAAAATTCTGTACGCGTAATTCTTACGAATAGGTACTCGTAAAATCGATAACATAATAATATTAATAAAAAATGTAAGGTTAACAAAATAACCATATTTATATTTCGTCTCACGTAACACACATTTTCATGTAATTATTGTTATTTTTTTTTTGGACAAAAAAAACTGTTTAAGATTATAATTGACAAAATGTGTCAAAGTTCTCGTTCTTTTTAGACAGCAATAGTAATCAATAGTAAGTCGAAAAATAGCTTTGAATTATAATTCGAAAATGTAATTTTCTCTTCTAAGTTTTCATTTTATTTTATGGTATACGAAACGGCTTTTTATTATTATTCGAAAAGTATATAACTTAATAATTAATTTCTATCTCAGTGAGCTATTGCACGTATTTTTCGCTGTGACTATATGTAAACGTTTTCGGAGAGTGCAAAATGTTATTTTTCATACCCCCAGACCATGCATGTTATTGTTTTAAGTTAAAAAACAATGAAACGATTTTTGACTGAAGCTTAATTATTATTTTATTTTTATTATTATTATTAGTTTCTGAGTTATTATATTCATCATTAATTTCTTGATTCCCGCAGAAATGGTTTGCTCATTTCCATCTTTGATTTTACAAAATAATATCGAAAAGTATATTATACTTCAACAATAAAAACATTAAAAACCCAAAAGTTTTAAAAAAATTTACCGACACTCGAAAATGCATGATATATAATAGGTATAATACCGAATATAAAGTTCGTTCTTGGGTGCACTAGATATGATTAAATTTGATCAAATACTTGATTTAAATCATCGAATTACTAAACAGATAGTTTCTCGATGCATCAGACTAGCAATCAACAAAATTAGATGGTTCGCTAGGCGATGGAAATGTTATCACATAATTCTGTGCTGTTATCACCATTTAGCCATATTATATAATTCATTATTTGAAGTACCTATTATAAAATAGTAAATAACAAATATAACTTTTTGAATAATTTTATTTATTGTTAATAATTTAAAAAATTTGATATGATTACAAATATTTTACCATGGAATTGATAGAGAATTCCGCGTTTTGTTATCCAACAGTGTTCCTCAACTTTCAATTAGATGCGCCATTTGATTTATAACCGGATGAATGTATATGTATCGAGGAATATATGGATAGGCTCCGTGTAAGGATAGAAACTATATAATCACTTCAATGGGTAATATTTAATGATGTTATCTTATCTATAATAGTCTGATAAAAAGAAAATTATGTTAATGTATAAATATTTACGTTAATAAGAAAGCTAGTGGTTTTTACAATGATGTTTATTTATTTTTTCCTTTTGGAAACAACTTTTCGATCAGAAGTCTTGACCCTATATCATACGTGTGTTTACTGTTTACTCATAGTATCTAAGCAGTACTTTGAAATAGTAATTTTTCCAGTTCTTAATATTTTGGATAAAAAGTAAAGAAACCCTATAGAAAAACAGCAAAAAATAAAAAATAAAAAAATCGGGGTTTTCTTCGAAATTTCAAAAAAGATGTGTCTAGAAATTTGAAATATTCATTATGTTTTTTACTATTTTACTTTTATTATATTTTATTCATAAAATGTTTGAAAATTGTTTTTATGTATATATAATCGATAATGTTCTATATGATATTCAGAATCGTTTTATCAAAAGAAATAATTTATCATTGCTTCCAAATGCAATATAACTACCATAAATAGTACTCTATACCCAACGAGTAGTGCTTCTTTTTTGAACAGATTTTTTTTTTAATAAATATTTAAAGTCATTAAAATTTCAGTGACTGGTTATATTTTGCTTTTATAATCTAATTAACTGTACCTTTACTCCTTGAAAACCTTGAAAAACGCATCACAACCTTTCGACCGTTGCGGTCGATTGTCAATATAATGTGGTGTCGGACCGCATGATGTTTATATAGACGCATGGTGCGTAGTATATAATATATAATTCTTCAGTGCAGTATGTCACTAATTCTCTCTAAACGGTTGAACCGATTTTTATGCAATTTTTTGTGCGGCTTCCTGGATTGGTTAGACTTTAAATTCACAATTGGACCCGGTAGGTGGTACTGTAGTTGGGTTCTAGGAAGTTTTATTTTTAATTTTTTGAAGAAAATACCTTAAAAAAATAAAAACCAAATATGGATAAAAAAAAATTCAAAAGAAAAATTAGTTATTTACATTCGTATGTTATTGAATCATATTTTTAGCTAGGAAAGCATCGCCTAAGACGGTCTAAAAAAAAAAAAAAAAAAAAAAAAAAGTAAAAGTCATCAACATCCGGGCTCCCTAGTTATCACAATATTACTACTTATCGTTAAGTTCAAACAGACGTATTCGTCAATTTGGCTATACGTTCGTTCATATATTATTTGGAAATTTGCTGATGCGTCCAATACATAAAAGGTTGGTACATACGTATTGATATAGTTTCATTGACTTGTTAATTAAATTGTTAGGGAAAAAAATAAAAGCTACCCACGGAAAAACGTGATAAATAATTTATGGGTCAGGTTATCTAATATACTCGTATAGCTATTGAACAGTCCCTATTTTTTTTATAAATTTTGCTACTACACACTTTACTATTTTTTTTTCTTTAGCATATCTAGACAAATATCTTTTAAGGGTTGTAACTAGTAAACATAAACTTTATTTCGTCTATTTGTCACAGGACAAAACTAAAAACACATTAATTCCATAGATATTAAAGTAATATTACCTAAGTATATACGTAAATATATGTATCTTTATTATGTATGATTAATTTATGAATACATTTATCTGTTAACACTGTTGCTATTCGATTCGGCACACTAAGTGTGCAGTGCTACCATAGCTACATTAATAAAATAATTATATTGTGGCCCTCAGTGAAATATGAAAAATAAATAAATAAAATTAATTATTTTAGATATTAATAATAATTATTCATCCAAGTACTATTACAACATTTTTACTACACAATTGAAAATGTGCAAAAATAGGGACTGCTATCGGGTGCCGTAGACTCATTCGATGTATTTTGTTGTTTCGCCGAATATAAATCGTTTGCTATATGGCGGATACGTCCCATAGTGGCGGATACGGCCAGTTGCCTGTTAGTCGTCAATATGGACGATATTACGCGACGATACACGCGAAAAAGAGCAGACGCCAATATTTGTGTATTTTTTTTTTTTTGTCCCTTTTTCCCCCGTCGTCGCACCGATCGCACACAATATCACATTATGTGCGCTCGAACCGCAAAAGTGGCCGGTGGCGCGCGCCCTGAGTCTCTCCACGCCACGGCGCGCGATACGCGGCATAATGTTGGGCGTACCGGGTGGGGTCAGTGGCAGCGGCGACCAACGGTTTTTAGATAAGGATAATCCGCTCCGCTGACGGGTAGGTCGTGCGGTGCGGTTTTTTTCCTCTCGACGGGCGGATGGGTGTGGGGGAGGGGAGGAGCACGCGCGCGCCGGGTCACCCCTCTCGCGCGACGCTTTTACAGCTCCTCCGCGGCGCGCGACCGGAGCGCCTCTCGACCGCTCTATACGCTGTCGTATCCTCCCGCTGTGCACCCCCGGCACGGCGGATACTCCATCCCTGACGCTCCGTACACACCGTATACCACCCCCTTTACACCACCATGTACCTGGTCCATACACACACGCGCACCACGCACGCACGTACGAACGCACGCACGTACCACGTACACACACACACACACACACACACACATACACACACACACACACACACACACACACACACACACACACACACACACACACACACACACACACACACAGGCACAAAGCCCAAGACTTGTCGGCGGCGACGAGCGATCGAGCAGGATGGCGGGCAGGCCGGCGAGCGCCGCCAGTCGATGGCCAGCCGCTTTGGTCGATGGATGCACCGAGCTCCGGTGGTGGCCGCCGTGCCGGCGGCGAGTCGGCGGCGGCCGTCGCGGTAATCGCTCCGTCGTCGTCGTCGTCCAAAATGCCGTCGGCGTTGCCACCGCAGCAGCAGCAGCACCAGCGTCCCGGCGGCGGCGTCGTCGTCGGCGGATCTCGTCTCGCCGACACCCAAGTGGCGGCCGCGGACAAATCGCACCGGCGCAAGATCTCGTTGCCGTGGTTCAGACAGGCGAGCGCGTCCACCGCGGCCGCCGCGCTCGCCCGGCAGCACACCATCGACACGCCGGGCTCGTACAGACACCATCCGACCGCCGCGCGAACCTCGGCCGCCGTACAGGTACTACAGGCCGAGCTGCGTAATAATATCCTGTCGTATATGGGATGGAAAGGGGGGGGCTACTCGGGGGAGTAATTTCGGTTTATTTTTCCGGGTGTGCGACCTCTTAGGCAGGCTAATTTTAACATTTTATCGAACCGTTTTCAAAAATATTATAAACTTGATAAAAAAAAAAATTTTTAATTAATATTCGTATACCTTATATTATGTATATCTACATAATATATAAGTAATAATTATGACTATTTTTACTATTTTTATTAACTACACTCCCCTCCCCCAATGTCGCCTCTGGGGATACTTGTATATACTTATACTTTTACTTACTATACTTGTATATTTTCCGATTTTTCGGCAAAGAATTTCGTTTCACCCCACTCCCTTACCCGAAGTCTAAGCTACTAATGTAATTTTCATACAAATATATTTGTCTAGTGTTTATAACCTTTAAGAGGATGCTATACCCGTATTTTCTGTCTCCGTCCATCTAATTGGCAATATAGCAAAATTGTACAACGCAAAATTGAAATTATGGCATTTTGGTTAGATTTAGAGCTTAAACACCTATTATCAAATTTAACGAGAAGAATAATTT
>JAIPRL010000295.1:0-71487 GCA_025469235.1 Pemphigus obesinymphae | reverse complement strand
ATTAATATAATTATTTAATATGTAAATATATTATAATTAATTATAGTTAAATTATTGAAAAACATATATGTATACATATTAGTTGTTTTTTTGTATTATATTCATGGAAATTTAAAGAAGCAGGAGCGACATACGGTAAGCAAGAGTATAAAACTTCTAAGCGTCATAGGGCCACTCAGGGCAACTTGCAAATTGCGAGAATGGACTTGCAAATTCTTGCAAATTAAGGGGAATATTTTGACACCACTTTCAACTCTCTAGGACAACATGGTAGGGCTGCGTGAAGTTGGCCCTACTTTTCTATAATTAGCGATATCTCGGTTAATAATAACTTGCAAATTGCGGGAATGGACTTGCAAATTCTTGCAAATTACTTGCAAAATATTGGCATAATTTTCAAAATGATCGAACAATATGGTAGGGCCAACTTCACGCACGTAAATATATCAATGCCATCAAAATAAAATTTTAATTTTTTTCACTGCACATTACATAAATTTCCATTTTATTTTCTTCTGGATCGATCTGGATCCTATTAACTGATTGTCGAAAATTGCAAATTTTATGTAAATCATTTTGTCAAATTATAATCATACCGAGTATTGGGGAAGTTTTTTTTAAAAAGGAATTAGTTCATTTCTTTGTTCTTTTTATAAAAAAAAGAACTCATTCCAATTTCTCATTCTTTGATTTTTTTTTTTTTTTAACAGTAGAAAATTATATAATATTTACACAATTAAAAAAAAAAAAAATATCGAAAAATATTTAGATATTAAGTTATTATTAGTTATTATTTATTATTATTATTATTTTAATTTTATTTATTAAATACATATATAAATAACAATTTGGCAAATATTGTATTCATAGATAAGAATATATAATATATTGAACCTGTAAATTTACGCACATTATCTTAGTTCGTGATTGTTATCTATCTCAAACCTAGAATATTCTGTGATAATAAATGATCACTTAATTATTTTCAAATTTCAACTAATATACAGTGATACCAACACTGAACGCTAAATAGTTTCTACAAAATATTAAAATTTAAAATATTATATTATACTCGTGTCTCGTATGTAATAATTAATAATATGTGTTTAATATTACATGCGTAATAAGGAGGAACGAGAAAATTCGGTTCACGTTCCTCATAAATAGGAACTTTTCCTCGTTCATCGTCCTAGCTTGGTTTCTATAAAAAATAACACGTTCGAGGAACTAGTTCCAATTGGAACGCGTTCTTTCCCAACACTTATCATAGCTAATTGATATACACTAATATAGTCCCATTCCCCGGAGAAAACCCATGTTTTAGTAAATCGAATTTACTATAGTCGAGTGAATGTAAAGCGGCCACTGATGCGAACGCCCCTTGCGGTTTTTTTTTCGTCATGGTAACGTAAAATAGATTTTAGTGATACTCGCTAAAATTTTGATAACATTCCACAATCTCTTAAAATAAAACTACAACAGCTAAATGTTTCATTTGTACCCAGAATGAACTTAAAAAGGAAATAATCAAGACGTATAAATAGATGTAGTACATCGACCGTGCGATCTGCACGGTCTTAAGGAGCCGCAGCACCTGCTATTTTTAAGGGGTTCTGTATAGGCAATTTTTAAGAAATATGAAAAATAAAAATCTAATAATTTAGAAATATTTAAGTACATTTTAAAATGAATCTAAAATGAGTCTCGTACCCAATCACTTTTTTTGTTATGTAATCACAAAATTTCTCCAAAAAGACACATAAGGTTACGTAACCTAACCTAACTAATAAGGAACTTTGGAAAGTTGGATTTACAATTTGTAAACAGATTTTAATGTGTCGGCTTGTCTTCTAGAGATCGATCGAGGATTTTTTTAATATTTCAGATTAAAATATAATCAATTTTAAAAATTGCAATTTTTAATGATAAATTACACGGTTAAAAATAAAAAAATATATATAAAAACACTCCTCGATCGATCCTTAGAAGACAAATTGGTCAATTCAAAACAGTTTTCAGAATTGAAATCTGAATTTTCAAAGATCCACCGTGTTGTCACGCTTTTAGGTCGATTTTTCGTTGGTTTAGAATCACGGTGATTATTATTTTAAAATATAACACCACACTATAAAAAAAGTCAGGAAAAATGTTTTCAATCATTCAAAATAATCTTTCCTATAACTATGCCTTTAAAAGTATGCGGAATGTACGTATTTATAAGTAAAGTTTACAAACAAATTAATATTTGTTCCATTTTTATGAATTTCATGTTTAATATTTTTTATATTATTAATAAATATTATTTGTATAAAATACGAGTATAACGGTTAAATATATAATAAATATGATAATAATATTTATTATTCTAAAAACATTCCAAGGTTAGACGAAGTTCATTAATATATGTTATGTTATTTTATTATGCATATTATATAGGTAGTAATACTTATAGTTAGTGATGTAGTCGTAAATTAATTAATGGGCACACGCCCGATTTAGGCACGTAGATAGGATTTTTTCCATATGTGGTCAAAACAATTCAGAAACGTATTTTTCTCTAAATATCGAAAAACGCTTTCTAAAACGGGAAATAATGGAAATGGCTCAAAAGAATTGAAAATACCAGCGTATTCTAAGGGGACTCGTGTCCGATATTGAATTAAGCCAAGCATCAAGGGGGGGGGGGAGAAATATCAGCCACCAAGTTTAAGCCATGTATTGCCCAAACCCACAAAATCCTCATTTTTCATGATTTTAATGATTTTTAGCTTTCAAAAAATATATTGAAAAAAACTCCATACTTGAGCACAGTAAATATTCTCATTTTTCTTATTTTGTATACATTTTGACTCTGTGATTATACAGAGAAAAGTTGTAGCAAATCGCATCAAGTTGGTAGGTACTTTAGAGAAGTCATATTTCGATTTCCTCAACAGTTTTTTTAACGCGTAAGGAAAAACTTTTTCACGTTACGAAAAAGTACATAAGAAGGGTAAAAACACGATTTCGCAAATTCGAGATTTGTCATTTCATGGTAATATTGAACATTATGGTCTTAGAAACTTGAAATTTTCATTGAAAATGTATGTAAAATTAACAAATTGAATTTGTTAATTGAGGGCTATATTCGAATTTCTGTGAAAAAATGGGTTTAAATACATAACATTTTAACAAAGTATGTAGATACTTGGCTTTTATATTGATTTACTATAGTTTTGGGGTTTTTATAACAATTTAAAATTTTGAAATATATGTTGTATTTTATATCCAGATTTGCTCAAAATCGTTTTATCAAAAGGCATTTAAAATCATATTTTAAAACACAATATTATATTAGGTAAAATATTTATTATATGATATTAATATAATGCATCAAATAATTAAATGGCAAAAACATGTTTCGAGTGTGCTAAAATATATATTTTACACTATTTTTATTTTATAAATTTATTCAGAACTTGATTTGGTTAAATGGTTTTTTCAAAATGTAGCAGTTTGAATTTAATACACGATGTGTATCCGCGGATTTACGAATTTGTTTTGGATACACACATGTATAAAAAAATTGGTAGTGTATACTGTATACCTTCGTGTACCTTCCACTACATCATTGCTTGTAGTTCATATAGTATTTATAGGACGTGATATCCGTATTTGTTGTTTCCGTCTAACCAACTGTTAGTATACAAAATTTACGTTCAGCATTTGTATCACAACTTTATCATTTCTTATATTAAAGTAAATTACCCTATTACTAAATTTATAGGTGAGATTATTATCTGTGCTGAAACGTAGTCCATTTATCAAATTTTTTATTTTGTAAAGAAATATATAACTATTTTAAAAACTCATTAATTAAAATAGATATATTTTTCTTTAAAATTAAAATTTAGGAATAAGGACGATGCTGTGGCATAGATAATAGTTTAGTCTATGAATATGGTAATAGGCCAATTTACTCTAATATTGATAACTACAAAGTTGTGATACAAATGCTAAACGTAAGTTTGATATATTAACAGTTGGTTAGACGGAGACAACAAATACAAGTATCATGTTCTCTTAAGATGAATATTAAATATTCTTATGGAAATAAATAATTTTTTGTAAAATGGAGATTTAAATTTAATTTCTTTTGTATGTTAAATATATTTTGTATGTATAGTGTATAATATTATTAAATGACATATACTTTTAATTTATGTTAAGTTGTTTTAACTTCTATGTATTACATACTGCAGATAGTTTATGGAGTACGTAGGTTTTTTTACAGGGTTATTTTTTCTCTAGAAATACAATTTATTTCTTCTTATAAGTTCAATTAAATTCAAAATCTTTCATGGTCTCCCTGACCTAAACATTTATTTTAAATTCACATTTTGTTACGGCCGTGTTAGTAATGCAATATTATTTTTACCTCTTACAAAATATAATTAAAGGTAACTTGATCGCTCTCTTCCATCTGTCAACTTAAAAATCTTCATTTTTTTACGGGAATTTTTTTTTAAGAAATTTATCATTTAGTAATTTAGTATTTGTTGGATAATATTATAAAATAGTTTATATATTGTAAAAGTAGGTTTTTCTACCTGTATACATATCGAGTTATATTTTCAAAGTATTATACATATAAGTATAAAGTACTTTATTAATTTCGTGTAAAGCTTGGTTAGGTAAATATAAAATAATACTATTGATATTTAATTAATTTTTTTCAAATAATGAGAAATTATGATTCGTTTTTTGCATGATTACAATTATTTTTTTGCTAAAATTTTTTTTAAATGTTTTCATAAATATTTGTAATTAATTGTATTTTTTTAGTTTATATTTTTGAGATGTATACGTACTCAACTTATATTTTGTTGAACTGGCGCCATTTTATAGCCAAGTCTGTTGTTAAACAATATCTATATAATATATTATATCTCTATTAAATATTTGTTGTCTGACAGTTAACGGTACATTTTGTATACGCCAGCTGCACAAGAAATATGTCTAACAATAATAGGTTTTGTGGGGTTTCCGTATTATAGTAATAAAAATAAATATATATATCATTTGTCAATCGTTTTTTAAATTTTAGAAGGTATTTCATTACAAAGTAGTAATATACATATTAATGGTTGTATTAAACCACTATTTTGTATTATTAAAAATACTATTAATATAGTTCTAAAAGTAAGTAGGTGCATAGAAAAAAACATTTATCGTTTAATATATATATTTAAACATATTTTTATTTTAGACTTGAAATTATGACGTATAATAATATACATTTTTATGTGAATATATGTATGTATAAAAATGTATTATGTATTATATATATTTTAATTAAATACGAAATGGTAAAATGGTTATACATATTTTAACAAAGATAACGTTTTGGAATGTTTTCAAGGCTTAAATTTAAAGGTTTATTATATTTATAAGTTTTCTCGTTTTTCATCTTTCTTGTAAATTTAAGTTGATTGATTTGTACAAAATAAGTGATAGTTTTTGATAAATAAATAGATTTGGTTTATAAAAATTTTTAAAAATCCAGGAATGTTGTGACTTAAATTTTGAAAATATAGACAATGGAAATGAAATTGAAAAAGTTCTTATTATCTTTTTCTTAGAGTTGTACTTACTGATATATAAATATATATAAAATATACATATATTATAAATTAAATTAGTTGACACAGCTGATAAAGAAGGATTATTTTAGTAAAATTAATATAATCGATAAATTACATTTTATTTCCTAAATTTATTTTCTTTATCATATATAATATAGATTTATTATATATTAAGTTGGTTTAAATTTATGAAATTCTTTCAAGTTGTAAGTGACTATTAGAAATATTTATATATGGAAGTTATGAGCAATTTAACATTAGAACTAAGAATTCAAAAGTTTAAAAAATTATATGATTTTAAAGTAATTTTTGTTATTTTTACTGTATTTATGTATAAACAATAAAATTGAATGAATAAAAATATTTGTATTCAATTCTTATAGTTAATTTGAACAAATAAGGATATTCTTTCAGCGATAGAAATTAGAAAACGAGAAATATGTCAATCACATGTTTTTCTTAATACTAACATGTAGATAATTTATAATATTGTTGTTCAATGTTTTTTTAATATATTTTAGAATTTGAACAAAGTATGAGTATTATTTTGTAATGAATTGATTTTACAATAATGAGATTTTTTAAATTATATATTTACACATTTACACAAAAATGCATTTTTTTGGATATAAGATGTTTTTGAGCTAAGGACATTTCAATAGTAAATTTAATGAAGTCGGTACTTAGAGATGTGAGATTTCGACTTATTAATTTGTAGTTTTTCTATTCAAAAAGATAATTATACAAACAAATTTGTTTAACAAAGTCGACTTTAGTTATTATATTTTGATATAATTTCTAAAATAGTAATTGTATAGAGATTTAAACTATGTGCCAAATATTTATTGTAGTACTAAATTATTGAGATGAAACTTTCGAAAACTTTTAACAACAAATTTTAAAATTTAATCTCTCCTCTTGTGTGTAATAAACCTAAACATTTAATAGTAATTTAATTGCATCTTATATTATAAATAATCTTGGTTATTCGGTTATAAATGGACGAAGGTTATTTGTATAATGTTTTTAAGTTTTGTCATGCTATTTTTTTTTTTCATTTAATATGACGATTACTAACGACATATATTTTGGAAATTTAATTGTAATTTAGAAAATAATAATCTTATAGACTTTAAATAGATATTAAATATTCATTTTGTATTCAGTTATGTTATATTTGTATGAATAATTAAAAAAAAATTAGTTCAATATGATGTATATTGAACTATTTTTGTATGTTACAATATTCATTTTTATATAGCTATAAGTACGTAATATTCTGTTTTTTCAAATAGTTATTTTTACGTATTTGTTAGATTAACTTTTACAAATGTCTAAATTAGGTTAGGTACCTATATTATATTATATCACCTATTAGTTTAGATTTGAATTATTCTGAATGAAGTTTGGTTATATTATATTATTTCCCGATTTTTTATAAAAACTTTCATTATTTTTCCGTAGTTTTTCTTTATGTTTAAGAAAACTACTGAGAAAATTGAAAAAAAACTAACTAGAATGAATTTTTATTTAGAAAACTCTTTACTTAAAATTTTGCACTCAATTTCTGCTTTTCGATAATGTGTTGATAAACATACATACAAAATTAATATTATATAACTATAATGCATTTTTCACTACGTTCGGAATCTAAAATATAATATTTTCATTATGTGATGAAATATATTTTATAATAATATTATATAAAATGTTCATAGTTAACGTGTTCTATATTAAAAAGAAATCATTATAGATGTATAATACGAAAATTTGTATATTTATTATTTATATTAGTATAGGTGGTTTTAGCGATCGTGTATGTTATAAGATGTACAATGCCTATTGTGTTTCGATTGAAAGTTTTGCTCATATCTGTTTTTAAAATGCGATAATTATGTTACTTTAAAATGTAATATATTGTTATACTTCATCTGTTTATAAGTGTGGTACCTATATACTACCTACTCGAGTATATTTCAGAATTTTATTTAACATTTAAATTTTAAAACTGATTAAAGAGCATACCGTGTGGTGGTTAGTCAAAGGTCGAAAAGGGACGCAATTTCTACTCTGAATAAAATAAATTATTGTACGAGTAGGTATATGTTTCTTGGGAATTGTATAAGTGACAATGCTTCTGACTACCCATTCGAATAGTGGTCTACATTAGCATAATAGTTTGGGGATTACGGCCAGATAGTAGTTTCATCTAATTTCCGGTCTAGAACAATATTTTATTTAACATAATAAATTATGCCGTATCTTTTTTAAAAATTAATGATTATAATTGTAGTTTATAGTTATTATACGCCGAGTATAATATGCTCTGCAATAATTTGAAATAAATATAATATTTCATTTTAAAAATTTGTACCCACGCAGCACGTTATATAGGTACCGTTAGTGATAAAATATTAACGATTGCACATATTGAACATTTTTTAGTTTAAATGTATTTTCCTTCTTATATTATTGTTTAAAACGTAAAACAATGTATTTTATCGTAAATATTTAATATACGAATATATATCAGTATGTAACTGTCCAAGTGGAGTTTTTGAAGGGGATCATATCGATGTACTTCAATTTTTGAATATACGCGTTTTTTATAATTAGTTTCATTACTTAATTGTCAAACCTTGTAGTATATAGTTAAGTAATATTCAATTTATTTGTATTCCTAATAAGTTTTCAGTAGTTCATAGTACAAATATTGAACTATATACATGCAATTCATATTTTTGTATATGTTTGGTGTTAATATGATTTTAGAGTATGTTTTGTCATTTTTATAATGTAACATTAGATATTATTTAAGCAAGTATGAATTGATAAGTTAATTTCCGGTGGTATTGTATATTAAACTTTATCTAAAAGAGTAATTATTATTTTATCAATGAGTTTAGTTATTTACTATGTACTCATATTATAGTTATATAGTTGAAATAATAGGTTAATATATACATTTTTAATTTTCAGACATTTTTTAAAATAAATCTAAAATTTGGTTTATTTAATGTTACAATAATAAACAATGTAATTTGGAAAAGAGATGTGATTATTCAATTGGTAATAATTTGAAATTTAATTTTTAAATGTTGTAAAATTATTATTATAATTATATAATATGTTCTATACGAATGAGGGCACGAAAGAATTATTAAAAATATAACTTCCACTACCTACGTTTAGGGACTAAAAATGTTTTCCAAAACTTCGTGTTTTATAACTGAAAACTTATTTGCTCAAGGAACTTCCAAGTATTTACTTTACCCTTTTATTAAAACAGTATATATATTATATGCAATTAATATAACTAAAATCTTACACGTCTTCAAAGACGTCCGTATAATTTTGTCAATCGATGACCAATACCTTTTTTCTTCAAATTTCAAATATATAGTATTTAAATATACAATTTCTAAAATACTCGTCTGAGAGATATCCAAACCGATAACTACTTACATAACTAATAATAAAAATAAATTATGTAATAGGTTTCCTCTGTTATCAAACTTTAACTATAATTAAATATTTTAATATTAAAAAATCCAAAGGATTATTTTTCCCTACTTGTCCTTCAATGTGGACGTCATTATACATAAAATTGCAATGGAATATCAAATATAAATATAATTTTAATCGCTTCTTGAATCGAGTTTGAGTCAAAGTGTGCTATGTGGTATGTGCGGTTGATTTGATTTTTGACGTTTTAAATATTTTTGGCGATTAAAAAATTAAACGATATACTTAACTGTAGACCATGCTAAACATACGAACCGTGCTAATCGTTTATTATTACGAATAATATACTATCAAAGAATAGGACTGGCTAAGAAATATTAGCGAGAGGGTGTCGGAGATAATTTTAACGATATACATTTTTTTCACCCGTTAAGTATATCGATTGACCTTAATTTTCGAGTGGACTTAATTTAATTTTGCCCTCGTATGCCGACTTTTTCTTGAGTGGGGGGATGTCACCCTCTCATAATCATAAATCCTGCTCTGTCGAAGAAGTAGAGTTTGAAATTGCCAATAAACTAAGTGTACGAAATGTCTTTTGAACCATAAAATCAGTTTTTGCGGGTCAAAACACGACGAGGTGGCAATGATAAAACCTGCAAGATTTACAATTCGATTATGCTGGAATAGACTATTGATATGGCATGATAATTATAATATAAATTATTGAATATGATATATTTTTATATTTATTTAATTTTTATTGTCTTATACTCACATAGACGAAATGACGAATTTAATCAAATAAAACAAATATGTATAACCTCGAAAACATAATCTAGAAAAACATAATTTTAGTTAATACAGTAGGTAGTGTTAATAAAATTATTAAATTAGAATGAGTATAAATTATCGCCCTGATAAAATCACGTATTAGACTGTAAACAATTTGGTATAATGCTTTACACAATGAGGCTGGACACTAAATAATATAGGTAATCGTTTATTATATAGAAGTGGCCGCAGTGTTAAAACAAATATAATTTTAATACATTTTTTGTAGTTACTTATTATCTTAAAAAAAAAAAAATTTAATCGAAATAACTGTAAAATAAAATAATTTGTTTTACTAAAAAGAAAATTATAATATTTTCGTCGCAATTGTGTACTTAACTATGTTGCAAATATGACATTTTTATATACAATTTTCCAATAACACGATTTATAATATTTTAACGTTTATATTTTTTGAATAATTTATTTTATATTATGCTGATAAATTTGTTGTGATAAACAAACAAACGTGACTAAATTTTGTTGCGTAATTTAATATCTTAGACGATCGTAAATGTATAGTTAAAATTCACCTATTTATTATGTAATAGATAGGTCCGATAAGTATAATATCTGCATGTAATATTGTGTATACACATGAATTATTTTTATTGTTTGCATGTTCTTTAAATATACATAATGATAGTTTTTTCCATATTAAAACCATATTTTTGTGAATGCGAAATAGTTTTCTCAATTTATTAATAAGATATTAAAATGGGGTTTAATACATTTAAGTGCGATTATTTATGTAGTTTTTAAAAATATCTTTGATTTCTATATGTACGTTAGCATATATAGTATACGAGAATAATTCCAGATAACAAAAACATATTATAATATTTTATAAGTACCGACAAATAGAAAAATTACTTAAGAGGATGCTATACCCGCATTTTCTGTCTCCGTCCATCTAATTGGCAATATAGCAAAATTGTACAAAGCAAAATTGAAATTATGGCATTTTGGTTAGATTTAGAGCTTAAACACCTATTATCAAATTTAACGAGAAGAATAATTTCGAGTGAACCTTATGGTCTTTTTGTAAAATATTGTCAGAAAAAAAAGTTACAGCATTTTTAGTTTTTGATATTTTTAAATAGCTTTAACTTTTTCGTCAGACGATATTTTACAAAATGCCCATGAGGTTCACTCGAAAATATTCCTAGCTTTAAATTTTTTAATAGGTGTTTATACTCTAAATTTAACCTAAACGCCGAAATTTCAATTCTGCGTAGTGTGATTTGGCTATATTGTCTGTTAGACAGACAGAGACAATAAATGCGAGTGTAACATCCTCTTAAATCAAAATAGTTCAGACACGATCTCTCTTTGGTTTCTGTACAGGTACAAAATATACCTAGCTAATATAATCTCGTTATTCCAAAAAGAAAAAAAGTATACAATACTTTCGAGGATCTCCCTGCATCTTGCACACTCTACAATCCTTTAAAACCGAATAATTGTATTTTATTTGGATAGATGTTTGCCTCGTAAAATTATAGTAGGTATATATATAATAGAAATAGTCAGAGCTGGGCATGATTTCAAATTAATTGATTTACTTTTTGAGGAATCTTTTTCGATAATTTTATAATCACGTTACAACATCATATTATTATATACGATATATTATACAGTACACGACAGAGATGTTTTCGAATCAATTGATTTTAAAAACAAAAATCATGATGTTATTGTAGTAATATTTCGTTTCACTCATTAATACGAAGACGTTAATATATTTGTTACACCATTTTTCATTTGGTTATATTTGAATAATAGACTTTATAATATGTAATTAATATCTATCGTACCTACATACTAATAGGTACCTTATTACCGTAATAATATATTTTTTTTTTAAATCTTAGACAATGTACATTTGATTATTATTGATTTCGATTTTGAAAATAAAATTTTTAGTGATTTTACCCAGCTCATTATAATGTGTATATACTCGTAATATATAGGCATGTGTAATACAGGTATAGTGTAGTGGCAATATGTTCTCTCTAATTTTGGAGCCTTTGAGGTCAATAAAAAATATTCTACAATTTTAAATTTACAAAAACAACTGTAGGCCAATATTTTTATATTTTTAAATATTTTAAGATAAGATATGTCAAAAAATATATTACACAATTTGTGATCCGACTAAACCCGTCAGAGGGATATACGGATGAAATTCTAAATTATTTACCGATTTGGTTCGCCCGAAGAAATTTTTTTTTACAAATTTGACTCATGTTTTTAATTATATTTAGATAATTAAAAATAGTACGATTTATTTATTCTTGCAGGTTGGGTACTATGATTGGATTTTTAATTGTGGAGACATATTATTTTGAATGCACAATATTTTTCTATTCCAACAGGTACTTATCTCAGTTTTCTGAGAAAGTAAAATATTATAGACACATTGAAGTTTTATTTTCAGCGGATTTTAAAAATGTTATCACTAAAATCCTAATGTACTTCGTACAGACATATATCCTGCAATGGTTTTTCATTTTTCTTGAAATCATTTATAGCTGTTATATTATGTACTTAATATACGAGTGATTTTTGACGAATTTTCTAACAACATCGAATGCTTCAAGATTTTTCATTGGGTTTCATACGGTCCTTGGCTTTGAGGTGTCCTCGAGGGATAAAGACCCACGATAGTACCTATATTAAGATCTGATAAATGTGTTAGCTATATATATTTATATGAGTTGTTGTATATGGTCAATGAAGGATAAAACTATTTAGGGTATATTTATACCTTCCTGTATGTACTAAGTACTTTGATCTTGTATATAAACAAAGTTCGGATAAATTGTATGATACTTTTATTTTATTGACTTCTAAAACGAGAGAAATCATTTTGCTACACGTATATTTTAAAGGGACTGGCAGCAAACGAGTGTAAATTTATAATCTTACTAGTGTTTATCAAGGGCGGTGTTCTGCTGCGATAATCGCGAGCTTAGAACATATCGCGTGCTTTTAGTTTTTTTATTTTAAATGTTATCCCATGTTATTTTATACACTTATACATTTATTATACTTACCTACCTATATACATATTTATATATATATAATATAATATACTTGCTTTTTTTATTAAAAACAATCACTGATTGAAGGAATTTATTTTATTACTTTATTGACCTTATATTATAATAATTATATATATATATATACTTACACGTTTTAAAAATCATTACGATATATCTATATATATTTAATGGAGTGATCGCATGCGATTAAATCTGCCTTTTAAAAGCTTTTGAATCATTAAACATTATTCTTTTGTTTGGGCTAAATTGAGTTAGTCTTCTGCAGTCTTCCTGCAAGAGTTGAAGCATGCTAATAGTCTTATCGATTGTTGGCAATCAAAGTTGAAAATGATAGCTGTCTTCCGTGAAAGGAAGGAATAGATTTTATTATTTTATAATATACAAATTTCGACTGACACATTGAAAATGGTCTAAATATATTGCATCTATGTACCTACATAATTTATCGAATTTGGTAATTTATAATTTATACATTACGAGTATTATCACCTAAATTATCTGTGTTATTATATACAATTAAAAATGTATAGTTTTGAAATCCGGAATATAAAACGATTTTTCTATGTCTTGCGGTATTTACTAAATACCTATAAATACTGATCTGCATTGATCATGCTAATATTATATTATATATAGGATATCAGTAGCGTACATGGGGGGGGGGAGTGATGAGAGTGATTATTACTCTCCCCAAAAAAACTTTTTTTTCTTTACTGCAATAACTTGTTTTTAATATAACTTTTAATTAATATTCTAAATTTACCATTTTGTTATAAAAATTAGCATAATATTTTGTTATGTAAACATTTGAACACGCGTTTTCTCCAAAGATAGTATAGATTATGTAGTTTCTTTTTTTTGAGATTATGAACCCTGACGAAATATGATAAGCATGGTACAATTTTTTTTGTGTTAAATTATAGCAAGCTGTACAATCTACGTTATTCTGTAAGTCAATTTTGCTAGTTTTATACACTTGTCTAGGTATTTATTTGATGTTTTTTTTAACTACCAGAACATTATGGTCCTATAGTAATGCTACTTTGGGGTACAAAAATTATTTTATAGTTTATACAATTAAAAGTGGACTAAAAACTCGCAATGAAAATAATTTACTAATAGAAGTTTTATGATGTTTTGTTATAATTGCACGCGAATAAAATACTCAGTATATCAAGTATATTTAAAAAATATCTACACTACCTACTACAGTATAGTGTAAAAGTTGAAACTTTTTCATGTTATATAGTTTCAAAATGTCTGTATTATTTTTAATCCACGAAACTTTTATTCGGGTAGATAACATATAAATGATTGTTTACACACGGATATCCATTAACCTCGAAATATAATATTTTATATATATATATATATGAATCGCATGAGTAATCGGAGTATTGGCAAATGGTGTTTAAAATATTATAAAATTAATATTGAATTGATTATATTAGGATGTATATATATATATATATATATTTTTTTTTTTTTTTGTCGTAATGTCATCCGTTATTATCGCGGAATATTATTATAAAATAGACTTCAAAAACCGATTTGTTTTCAGTAATTTATATTTTTTTTTACGAGTAAATATGTATTAAGTAAAAGGCATACGAGACGGACGGGGAAATGTTGTTTTATTATTTCATTTTTATAATAATATGTGTTTTAGCTTTAAAATAATTTCAACGAATCGTCTCTATACGCCATATGTTTGAATAAGATAAATAAATCTTGGCGTAAGTCTGAAAAAAAACCTATCAGATTCATTGCTAGGCATTTACGTATTTATAATAATTTATAACGAAACTCGAACGAATCAAAATGGCAATAGGCTTGTGATTAATGAGATAATTAATATAATTTAATTTTGATACCTAATAATTATATATTGTTTAACTTTGAAGTTTAAACCGCGATATATTGTACCACAGGCATTGTTCGGAACCATGTAAAACATGACGTGTATGAGCATTTATGCAGTTATATTATTATGTTTACATTTTTATACTTCTAAAACTCCTGTCTAATTAATAAAAATTAAAATAATCATTTTATTTAGTAATAATAATAATAATTCTCGAATATACCAACTTCATTCATTCTTTTTTACTACCTAGGTATATAGTTTAAATAGAGGGAGCTATTTCTTTTGTTATATTATCCTTTTCTTCGAGAGCAGTCTTATATTGTATAATTTGTATTATATAATATTGTTATATTTGACGAAAATAATATACATTTTGAATTTGATAATGATGAAAAAATTTAGTAAATCTTTGTTATTTTAAATCAAATATATTACAGTAAATGATGCGAATTTAACGATTTAGACAGAAATTCGATATATTAAATTAAATATATTATAAATATAAATATAATATAAATCGTTGTATTATAAAAAAAGACTTAGATTATCGCTAAGTTGAAATATCAAGATCGTGACTAGCTATCGTGTATCCTAATGATTTTGGTAACGATTTTCGACTTCTGAGCGGAACGAGAAACATATTGGTTTTATCCCGGGTTTCATAATGATCGTGCAGTGTTTTCTCATTATTTTCCATTTTTTTCTTTTTAAAAGTTCTATATATGACCATTTTTTCAGTATGGAAGAAATGATTCAAAAGTTTCATGTAGCTTTTTTATCTATATATTAGACATCGAAAGTTTAACACAGATGGTACTTTAGAGAAGTTATTTTTCGATTTTCACAGTATAAAAAAAAAATATCGAAAAACCAAGAAATTTATACGACACGCCCATTCGTAATAAAAACCGATTTTTTCTAGGTTTTATTTCCTAAAATTGGTAATTTTATAGTTTCAAAGATTTGAAACTTTTACAGAGAACAAATTTCGTTTATATTGCGCTTTAATCCAAACTTTAAACTATATAAATATCAGTGATATTTTAAATGTATTCAGTTAATGATGAATGTTTGTAATTTTATAATATCTATAGTTTTCAGTAATTCTTGACATTTTATTATAAATTTAATCGAATTGTTCAAAAATAATCAATGTCTTAAAATATCTATGGCTTACGTTATAGTTTGAAATTAAAAAACAGATTGATTTACAATTGTTTTATACATTTTAAATGTAGGTAAAATACTATAATTTTTTTGGAGACTAATATGCACGACTCTAGAAAAAATACTGTACAAATTTATTTATTACATTTTTAATCAAAATAAGAATTATAATTATGCTTAAATGGAATTTGTCATTTAACCTATATTATATGAGGCTTAATAATTATTCACGTAATTTTGATACCGAGTATACAAATGCATTGTTTATATTATCAATAATCGTGTTAAATATTCAAATTAAATACCAGGATAATACATATGGTAAATAGTTAGATACTGTAGACAAGTTAATTATTTACTCTATATAGCCTTTCATTGTAAGTATAATATAGTACAGTTAATTATATGCATTTCAAATGACCCTCAAGAAGGTTTTCGTTAATTTTTTGTGTATGTATCGTAATATAGTTGAAATGAAATAGATGCAATGCTATTCTCAACCAAATTAATGAAAGATTTCAGGGTCTATTGTACTGAATGTAATCGAGACATTGAATCCCTTGTAAACACTCGTGGCGTGTGTTGAATTTCGTTTTTTAAAATAATTATATTATGTAAAAAAAAAAAAAAAACTAAATTTTGCGCGTTATTTGTTATTCTAATTTTTCAGTTGAATATAATTTAATCAAACAACGGACTTGTGTTTCGAAATGTTTGGCAAACGTTCGGATAAAACTTTTGAAACATTTATTATAATATACCACTGTAACAGAAAAAAGCTCCATCCGATTGTCGTAATTTTCGACTCCCACGACATGAGCTGAAATTTTTATGTTGTTGTTCTGGGTGGTTTTCTTTATATAATACGAGCTGCGCGTATAGGAGTTATTTGTCTGTTAACTAAATATTATAACGCGTTTTGATTGCAGTAATTTGTGTACGGCTTATTATCCGTCTAATTTCAATTAAATATATGTACCTACATATATTTAAAATAATTAGAGCACTTTTAAATTAAAACTTGTCGTGTTGTCGTCATCAAAAGCGAAAGAAACAGAAAACAATAGTCTGTCTATAACGCCTATGAATAAATTATACCAAATTAGTTTAATTATAATATTTCAAGGGAAGTCTTCCACATTACGACGTAGTATTCGTGTATACAAATACTCGTATATATTAGGTGTATTTTTTAATTTAATATACCAATGTTACTACGCTATTGTTGATCATTTTCAGTAGGTATATTAAAAATAATTTTTCTAGTCTAAATTTTTCGTGTTCCATATTTTTTCATATAATATATAATGAAGGTATATGCTTTTAAAAATACTCATGGTAATATATATATAATACTCAAGAACTTTTCTTTACCCATCTTCAATTGAACCAGAGATCTCTGATTGCTGCTTTAAACTCTTGATTTTGGGTTAAATAAGATTTGGTCCAATGCGTGAATGTTACGAACCAGAGGGGCGAAGGGTGCATGTCAATCAGTAGTCTGGCTTTAATATTAACGACTCCAATATTCTTTTACGGCAAAAATAAATTCACTTTTGGGACACTGTATAAAAAATTTGCTATAGCGTGACAACGGATATTATTATTCTATATGATATAGTTGTAAATTACATTAAAAAGATTATAATTAATTGTCTTTTAGTTATATCATTTTAATTTTCTAAAAATGTAGTTAAAATTGCCTACATAAGCCTCTTAAAATCTAGTGTGTACCTCTCATTAATATTCATTTTTTTTTTTTTTTTACAAATTATACTAATTAGTAATTATTATAATATATTTTGTAGGTTTTATTGTTTAAATTATTGTAGTAAACATTATTTTATTAAATATTTATTTGAAAAAATTATTTTTCTAACAAAGATATTTATAAGAAAAACGAATCTACCGATATGTAAATACATAATATATTTCATACACATATTTGACATATTATAACAAGCAATAGTATAATAATATAAATAATCTTTTATAATACATCGCGATATGTATGTACCGTGTATAATATATATGTGTGTGTGTGTGTGTGTGTGTGGGTGTAAATATATAGGTTTTTGTGTTGTAATTTAGTTAAAAGGTTTGAGCTGTGAAGCTGTGTATCTATAGTAATATAGTATAGTAGGTACATGTGTGTGTTAGAATTTTCATTTTCATTTTATGATTTTACCTTTGAAGAAAAAGTTCACCCCCCTCGAGAATCGTCGGAAAAGTCGTTTAATGCTCTGCAGTACCTGTATAATATAGCGTTACTCGTTCGTTGTGGTGTACCTATATAGGTATAGGTAGTAGGTACACACTCAAAAAATCTCCGTGAATATTTCATTATAGGTACTTCTAAAACAAAATACTAAACAAAAACATTTGTTCCATTTCATTATATATTATAAATTGTTATACTCGACGTAAAATAGAAATACATTGTATATTACGCAGCGTTAATTATAATATAGTTATAAATGTTTCATTTGAAAAGTATATAGGTATAATTATGAGACTTTTTACCTAAGAGCTAATGTTGTATTATATATGGGTACACGTCCATATTTGCATGATGTACATGATATCTTCACGTTCTATTTAAGTACAGGTATACTGTTATCCACTCTTATACTCGTATATATTATATAGTAATCAAAGAGTCAACATTTTAAAATTTTACATTTTTCACTCACTGATTTAAGAGTCGTTCAAAAATATACATATCGAAAAACATCTATATACGCTCGATCATAGTTCTCATATTTTATGTATTTATTATATACGTAATATAACTCTTTTATTTTGTACATCAATAATTCTGGAACGAAAAAATGTATAGAAAAGTACATTTAAAGAATGTACAGATTTAAAGATGAAAATATTGTCTATTATCTCTCATTAATGGATTTAATTTAAAACATTTTTTTTATATCTTTAAATTTATAATATGGAAAAAATCGACAAGAACTGCACATAATGTACAGCAATATACATATATATATATATATATATATATATATATATATATATATAAATTATTATATAACATAATAATCGTCGTTATAAATTAATATCGATTGTGTAAAATATATAAATATTTCCTATGTATATATAGGTACGTTAAATTAAAATAATAAATCACACGGTGTGGCGGTCTCGCGGTCTCTTATATATTATTATGTTCATTATTGCATAAATTCTTTATACATAAAATACTATTATAAAGTATATTCTTGTAAACTTCAATTGTTTTATCGTTGCTACTGCACAGGTTTATAATATTATAAAATGAACAATATGCAAGAAACCTGATATATTATACGCGTATTGAATGTCACTGTAGGTTATTTTTTGAATTTTATTATAATGTATAGGTAAGTGGATAACGATTTTACAATTAAAATTCAATGAGAGTGGAAACGTATTTGTGCTGTAAATATATACATACATGAGGGACAACTCTCATCGAATATAATATATAATATATACCTATATTGTTATGTTTACCTTAATTCTTGCAGCACTCATGTGCGCTTCTCAACACGGGTAAATAGTATCGAAATTTGTGAAAAGTCTTACTGAAAAACTATTCAGAGGGGAAGGAGTGTAGCGTATTTTTAAATTAATTTTCATATACTCTTGCAAGAGGGAAGCTTGCGAATACACAATACATACCCGAACCCACCTATAATCTAAATATTTGCATTTTAATATTAAAATTTTTTACGCGTTGAATCGAATATAATGGTAATTTAAAAGAAAAAAATCAATTTTTTTTTTTTTTATTAATATTTGTACAATATTATATATTATATCGTGATGTGCATATGCAATGCACGTCAATAGAGCCGATGTTTTTTTGCGACGTGTACCGTATACTGCAGTGATCGTTTAATGTTTTTTACGGGTTTTGCACAGGTGTGTATGCTGCAATATTTAATATACGTACCTACCTATATAGTAATCCATAAAGGTATAACGATATAATATGCTGTACTTGACCCGTTTCACGCCTGGGTCCTTTTGACTCGCATATTAAACATCCCTTTAAATCTATCGAGCGTTATTATCGTATTTTTTTTCGTCATATAACGCTGCAGAGTGGTGGCGTACCTATATACACTACTTATCAGGGTCGAACGAAAGCCGATGGGAACAAATCTGCCCCCCCCCCCATGACCTATATATATATATTTTTTTTTTAAATTTCCCGCAATAATGTGACAATTTTCTTAGTTTTGAGTTTGAATCATGAACTATAAGATTATAGTAAATAATATAATATACTTGAGTGAAACTCCTATTGTAAGTACAACTCATTTTGAGTGAAACTACTATTCTAAGTGCAAGATCTCATTATAGTGGAATAATTACCTTTGAGTGCAATTCGTATACATTGGTTTATGTATTTTATCGGGATCCGTAATAGTCGGAGACCAAAGTATATTGGGAAATATAATATTGTTGATAAAATTAACAAAGGCGGAAACCGCAGGTCTTTGCTTTTTAGAAGAGATAGTCTCGTTTACTCTTAAAGTGTTTCTGATGAATACATTGATAGAGTATTGGTAATCCCAAAATATATCGGACTTACTATTCTCAGGTTCTATCGAATCTATATAGGTATATATTTTTTTTGTCAGTGAGGGTGGGCAACAACCCTTTCCCCAGATACATACCTATAGATATCAAACTACCCCCGCGTATTATAATTTATACACACACATTTTTATTATATATAAAAATGAATCCCACGCGAGGTATGTTTAATATAATATACGTCGATCGTCATAGTCTTTATAGCTTATAATTAGTGTCGTTTAAAAAAATTAATTAATTAATCGCTTTTTTTTATGGTTTTACAGAATTCGGGGGTGGAGATGACGTGGGTAATAGCGGACTTCACAGCCTCGGCCGCCGGTCAAGTAACCGTGACCAAGGGTCAGCAGGTCGAGCTTGTCGACTGCTGCGGAGGTCTGAGCGAAATGGTCCTGGTCCGCGTTCCGTCCGACTGCACCGAAGGTATGGTGCCGCACGTCGTTCTCAAGCAACCGCCGTCGCTCAAGTCACCGCAAGCCACAGGTAAGCGAACAAAATATGCTGATTACAATCTTTATACTATATAAATATAGTAACTATAATAACTAGGTATACATATTGTATCGGGCCATTTTAAGTCGAGAGATATCCGACTGTATGGCTGAAAGCTAGTGTCCTCTCATTTGAAAGAAAAAAATACGATTCTCATAACACAATTTAACGATTTCATAATTTTATCGTTCATTAACCGGTCGATGATAAATGGGGGAGATATCCTGTAAATATACGCAAAAAGATAAATGATGATGGCCTGGTAAATCCTTAATACACGTACAATATTATTATAATTGTATATCAACAACGGCCTAGTGCAGAAGATCTTTAAATCGTATGTTGCTTATTTTTAAATCTTATATATTACCTATATATATATATATATCAGGGATGGGCAACTGGCAGCCCGTGGGCCATATTCGGCTCACTGTCCCATTTTATTCGGCCCGGACCATCTTTTGGTATTTTTAGCATCGAAAAATGTACTACAATTTATTTCAAATATAGTAAATGTAGCTAGGTAAATTGTTTCTCGGAGAAATTATCAATAATAAAACATAATATATTAAACTTAGATATTAGATTCACTTTATTAAAAACCACTTTATATCTGGCCCGCAATCATTTTAATTTTCAAAAATTGGTCTTCTAGTAGTTAGTTTGAGTTACCCATCTCTGATATATATATATATATATATATTATATAATAATAAATATATAATAATAATAATATAGGCGCGTTTTATGGATCGAGTTTAGTTTTTGATCTATTCGTGTGACGACGCTCAGACAATATATTTTCTGGACTGCTCTGCTCGTTACGCGCGTTCCGTATAATAGTTGTTGTGCGAACTTGTTCCACCCGCTTGTCCCAGATAGTATAGAGCGTGCGTCCTGAGACAACCGCACATGTAACGTAGACGTGTATACGTATTATTTTAGATACTGGTCACTATAATAATATGTAATTTCAAGTAGAACTCGGATGATTTATTTAGGACTTAACGACGCGTAATTGTCGCTATACGACTTGACTACTGACTGCGGCAACTATACGAATATTACTAATATAGTGTTGCTACTACTATAAATATATAAACGCGTTTGTAAACACTTGCCAAATAAATTCGAATAATTATATTATAAAGGTATAACGGCGGTACCGTTGTCCGCGGCTATAATAGTTATAATAGCTTTGCAGTTTAGTCATTATTAATGTCCTGAGCACGCGCGTATTACATACCCACTTACGCGACGGACGTCGTCGTTCCGTTTATGCGCTAGAGCATGCGTATATCCGGCGTGTAGAGAATATATTATATAAAAAAATAAAAATAAAACTACAAGGAACAAATTATATGTCCGATCAGTGACGGCATAAACAAACGGTTTCTCGTGTTATGATTTAGAACGGTTTCATATATGTTATGTATTATACCGACTGATAAACATAATTGTATACAAATATTATTACTAATTCGAGTGCAACTATAATCTACCGGGTGAAATACAAGTCGGAAAAATTTAGTCCAGTCGCGGTATCCACTTGGAAAACTAGTGAAAAAGTCGATGACATTTTATTCGGCCCAAAATTATTCCGACGACAAATATTTCATATAGCAACGCTTGTTGTGCATAGTCACTTGCCAGTGCGACTCGTGTACTTTTGTATAATAATTTTATTTATTTATTTATTTATTTATTTATTTCAGCCCAATCAATTACAATTTCTTATTACAATAGATTACATTAACAGTAGCGTATATGTATACCAAATGAGCTATAAGCTCGTATCTGGTATTCGGAAAATATTCGGTTGTTGTTAATAGTTCAAGAAGACGCAGTTATATCGTCCATTTTTACAGGGTTATAGGCAATTTTCATGAAGTTTTTTGAATAATGGAAATTTAACAATTGAAAATTTTTTAAATACATTTGTAAAGTAATCTAAAAATAGTCTCATATCTGTACCACTTTTTATTGTTGTGTAGTCCTCCCGAAATTTGTTCAAAAACTATACTTGTAGCTTTCTGATCACAGTTTGATCAAAAATTATTACCACAAAAGAAAAAGAAAATTTACATTAAATAAAATATGAGTACTTAAACTAAGACCGAGCATAGAGTTTTCGTTCGATTAGTAGGTATATTTAAACATCTCAAATTCGTGAAGATATTGCGATTTTGTTTGGATAAGCACTCGTTATCCCTGGCGATACCGCAAGCTTTTGCGATTGAATAACGTCATAATATAGGATGTCCTTTTTTTTTTTGCGGCTTCAGAAAACGCAAAATACAAACGAACGGAACAAAGCCGTAGCTAGGCCTTGGCAAGAGGGCATGTGTCAAGGGCGCAGTAATACTAAAGGTGCAATTTCGATGATTTTGAGAAAAATTATTACACAAACGAGAAACGACCTTTTATTTTTTACTTTTTATTTGCCGTTTTCAAAGTGATTTATTAATTGTTCGCCATGGGAATTTATGGACCTTGCTCCGGTCTTGGAATGAATAAAGGAAAACATCACAAAACGATTGCAGAATGTTCGGAAAATCGTACACCGGTATCATACACAGTCGAAAAACGGTCGGAGTAATTTTTAGTCTTAACAATTTTGGGTATATATATGATTTCTCTGCAGGAAAAATAAGGGAATTGTCAAATTCCATAAATGAGTAGCAACCCTAATGTAGCTTTAGATATTGTATTATATATATTATATGTGTATATTTAAGTACGTCATGTACCTAATTGATCCTCTACAAATTACAATGTCAACTCTTTTTTTTTATTTTTTATGTCAAACTAATATTGACACATTTATACGTGCGGTTTTATATGTTTACTATATGACTACATTGTTTGTCCACCTTGCGAATGTAATATTGTTCTCGTATATATACAGTGTGAAGGTATTATAAATTAACAGTGGAGTGCGTATTATATAATATATGGTCAACGCAGTATATATGTAGATAGGTATATATATATATATTAGTTGAAAAAGGAAATGGGCATAAAAATTATCTATAATGTTTTTTTTCGTCACAGCCCGACGACTCCATTTCTTTTTTTCTTATTTTCTTTTTTTCCCCCATCGAATTCGCTTGATTGTGCACATCATAATATATGAAAATAGTTATCGTATTTTTTCTAATTATTCGTTATGTCTTTTCCCCGATATATTATCAATAATTATTCGTTTTATATACATTAAGTAAAAAAATATATGTACGGTGTGAAAGTCTACATCGTTGTTTTTCCTCTACCCGTAAAACTTAAGTCGCACTACTTTTAATAATATATCGTATTTTAACGCTATTCATTTCTGGCGAGTAAACGAATTTAAATAGAAGACAAAAACGGTATAAACTAATAAAATTTCGTTTACCTTAATGAATATAAAAGTTTTAACATTATATTCGTTAAAATTGTCTTTTTTTTCTATATACTTAAAATATATAGATATCAGTCATAAAAAATAAATTATTGATTATATTATATACTCAATAGAATACATTATAATCAATGACAAAATATAATACAATACATAATAGGTATATAATATTTTCAAATTTGTTCAATTATTATTTTTTCAATGTCTAATTAGGTACATCGAATATACCTATACTGTACATAGACTACAAGACTGGAATATCCTGCTAAGTATTTTTATTGTAGTTAAAGAAAAAATTAAACTATCTCTCATCTGTGTGCAGTTCCTATTAGTTTTATCACTACACTAAGCCAAAATTATTTTATATTATAAAATGTTACTTATCAGAGTCGTTTCAATACAGTGTTAGTATCAAAATTCCATATAGGTACCATTCCAATTATAGATTTTGATAACATAATACAATTTATATGTCGGTATACTGATAAATGATAATAATGACTGTCGTCTATCTCGTGGTGCCGCCGAGTGTTAGTTGTAAACTTCAGTATGTGCAAATGTGTTCAATAATTCACGTTTACGTTATAAATCGATCGTATAAAGATCGGAAATGCGTTACATTTTCGTGTTTCAAATTTAATATTAGTGTTAGGTATATCAGCCGTAAAAATGTGAAAACTAGCAAACAAAATAATTTTAGCTTTCGCCAGGTTTATCGTAAGAAAGGTAAATTTAATTCAAAAAATACTCTATATTTTAATTTTCATTTGTTTGTCTTACTACAATAATCGGTAAGTGTTTTGATTTGTTTTCAATTCACGCCAAAGAATATGCAATATTTATATTTTTATTAATTTGCGTAGAGTAGTCTCGTCCATTGTTAAATTTCTTAATATTATTGTATTTTAGTATTTAATATTTTGTGAATTATTATTCATAATTTTCATTTTTCGATGTTTTCAAAGAAATAAGAGAACTTTTCAATATCCATAAGATCCAGCGTATAATTTCTCGGTAAACGGCGAGACAACAACACGTTTCGCGTAGAATTCAAATTCCAAATTTAGAGTAAAATATTGTTTAAAATAAGTCAAACTTGGGTTTTTATTCCTTATTGTATACACATTTTGAATTACGTTTAAAATTGTCCCCCGAAACGAATATTTGACAAAGTAATTGATGGGTATTTGCTGTTCGTTTGGGCACAGAATATTTGTAAATAATAAAATTACAATTTAGGGCATTGCCATTACTTGCGTTATCAATTTAATGTTATCGAAACGGATTTGTTGTGTATAGAATTAGAAAAACGTATAAAATATTGTTATCAAATCCCACTGTATCTTTTATAGATAATCTTGCATATACATCTTATGACCTTTTACTATCATTGAAATAGGTTCAAATAGTGTATACACTATATCTATCTACTTTAATAATATTTTTAATACCTTTATAATCGTACTAGCTAGGGTGTCTCGTAACTCTAAGGCTATTAGGCTATTGACTATTTTCGTAATAATAGAGTAATACATGCCCAAAAGGAAGAAGAACAGTAAAACCATTTTACCTTGATTTCAGGGAGCTCTGCAACCGATAAATATTATTTTTTATTGAATTTTCAGGTTTTTTCGTTATTATCTTAATCGTTTTAACTATAATTCTAGATCCATCTACTAAAAAAATTGTCTTTTCTTTTACAAACTTAACGAGAAAAAATAATTTTTATACTTCCTATATATTCCACAAAGTTTTTGGTAGTCATTGATTATAAAAAAACTTCTAATTGGGTAAAAATCTCAAAAGCGTTATTGTTAATAAGATGGAATAACAATAGATAGTTATTCAAGAAATGTTTTAATGTGATTTTCTGATGGAGAAAGAGATGTCAGTTCTATCATACAAATTACTTTTTTGTGGGAGGAGAGGTTTATCTACACAAGGTGTCAAGTATTCCCTTTAAAATTGTTCCTCTTATAAATTTTATTATATTATCCCACTGTGCCTCCATAGATTTCTGTCTATTCATCGGTGGCATGACCGTGGTGTGGGAAATGAGCACGTCGTTGGGCGGCAGTTTATTGGGACATGACCTGTTTGCGCAAAAATGAAAATTTCAAAATACCTGTTTGTACAAAAGAAATAAAGGTCTCTTTTGACCATAACCCATTTGCGCCAAATAAACTTCCACGTACGAGTGTACATCTGAATATCGAGCCTATATAAATCATTTTGGTGGCACTTATCAACCAAACAGGGTCACTCGATCACTTCGCTCATTTGAACAATTTAATTTGAAAAAACCCCCGATTTGCTCCCAAATATTACGTCGAGTAAGTAATAGTAGTAATTAACAGATTAAATTTAATACGGTAAAGAGTACTTCTTTCGGACGCAATTATATAAACCGAGCTGAGTCACTCGATCGCTTCGCTCACTCGGGCAGTTGTAATTCGAAAATATCTCCCCCCCCCTGAATTTTAATAAAACACCTACAGTACCAAAAGTATCTACCTAAATAACATGTAAAATTAAAACAAATGTTCAGTTGTATTTGGTGCCAACAGGCTATGGTTAAAACTGACCTTTTTTCTTTTGCACAAACGGGTAATATTCCTGGTATATTAATTGTTGTCGGGCTGTTACCATTGATGATTTTACGGGTGCAGTCTCATCAGCTTGTGTTGAACCTGATATTTCAGCTGCCATGATCAATAATATTTTAGTCCATGGTAGTTTACTCTGACTTGGTTTACTCTAGAATAATATAGACAAAAAAAAAAAGAAGAATCGAAAATTAAATGAAGAATTCGAACGTATGGTGAGATCACATTTCATACGGGCAAATATTCTATTTTGTTTACACAACAATTTAATATTCTAATAAACGCATATTTTTTTAAAAATATATAAATAGAATATATTGTATATAGAAACTATATAGGTAATTGATGGAAGATGGCAGTGCTCTTTTTATTTGCTCAATAAGGAATTTATTAAGGGCAAGAGGTTAAAATATTAAAGCAAACAGGTCAATAGTAAAAAAAAATCAGACCTTTCCCTCCCCATTCCTTTATCTAATGGTCCTATATTTATGCTGCACCCAAAGAAAAATTCTGACACCGCTTATGGCTACTACATAATCATAACTTCAACCGCACACATTTACATTGCGCTCAAATATATTATATATACAATATATGACTATATAAGTATAGGTCAAAGATAGAAAGAGAAAAAAAATGACCAAAAACGCATAAAAAGAACTCGCAAAATAATAATAATAATAATAATAAAAAATATACGCCAATTTTTTGTCCTTCCGTACAAATATCATCCGCTATAAGTACAAACATATATTATATTTCCGGAGCACTCGATCTTCTTTGTGTATACATATATAATAATAATACGTAATATACTTGCCGTACCTATATATAGAGATTAAATTATGTGTACTGTCTTTTTGAACAGCAATAACAATATTTCGTCGTTTGGTTTTATATAATTTCCGACCGTATTTGATCGCGTTTCCATGCGTTTGTAGTAGATATTTATACACTCGTATATTAAAAAAAATCTCAGACACCTCCCTCGCCGCCAACGCCCACGCCAATTTTTTTTCATAATATATAATTAACGTTTTTTTATACGCGAAGTAAATAAATAACGTTATTATCTTATGGTTGTTCGTTCCGTGCGGCGTATATAATACCAGCTATATACGTATATGTATATATATATATTTAATTTTTTTTTTGTGTCTAATATTAATGGTGCCCATCAAAAACCCATCCCTCGAAACGTATTTTATCGATGAAATTACATAAGTAACACGAAACGTTGGGGTCGATTTTATTTTCATACAGACACTTTGACCAAATTACTATATAGATATAACAGTCAGTCGATTAAAATTCGAATTTCGCCGATCCCCGCGAAAACGAAGATATTTACTAGTTACTATAAAAAAATCGTACAAATCAAATAAAACGCGATAGCTGGGGTATAACGTAGTGTCATCGATTTACACGCGTAGACGTTGAAATTCGAAATGTTTTGTTTATGGTATTCTTTATGCATTTATTTATTTAAGCGTACACTGTTTTTTTTTTTTTTTTCATGTATTTCGGTCTAGCCGACTAGCCATATTATACTAAATTTTTAATTTAAAAAAATGTTATAAAATTAACATTCGTCAAATGTATATTAAGTGTATATCAGAGCTATTATAATATAACAGCATTAAAATATCTCTTAATGCAAAGTTTAAAAATACATCCAGCCTGATAACTATATAGTATTATTGAACATATAACACGATTTTAAGAAAAGTGCCCGATTATTATTTTATTTTTCGTAATATATGTGTATATGTATTTTTTATTATAATAATTGTGGGCGTTGAATTATACGCTATTTATAATACTTTTAATTTATTTTCTGAACTTGAATATTTTTTTTTACGATTAAAAAAAATGAATGGAATACTTTTGAGTTTAATACCTCGAAACATGAATGCCGTAGTGTTTTAGTAGTAGATTAGTTATGAGTTATGACTTATAAGTTATGACTAATAATATCATACTTATACACATATTAATGTATTATACTGCTATACAATGTTGAAAATAAAACTATAAAGGGTCGGCATGGACTTTTAGGGAATTTTAACTTAACGTAAACGGCTTGTTGGGATATATCCCTGCAGCACACTCATTTCAATGCCTCATTTTTTATTTTAAATTATACATTTTTTGTTAAAAATAAAAATTGTTGTTAATATATAATATATAAATGATTATAAATCATTTATATAGAATATATATATATATATTAAAAAATAGTCCGTTTCTATAGTTACGTTTCTTTGTACATTTCTCGAGTACCGAATGTATTATTTTATATTATGTCGTTGTCAATACGACAACACACAATATATACAATATATATAGTATAGAAGTTATACTAATGCTTTAACAATTTATATTTTATTGTTATTGTGCGAAAATTCTAGTATAAATAACTATCTACAATTCGTTATAATATATACGCGCGTGTATACCATTATCATATTATTATATTGTATTCGAGTGTTTTCGGTTCATTAAGGATATAAAAAAAAAATAACTTGAAAATTCCATCAGTGTATATATCTCGTTATTTTTGGGGAGGAGGAGCAATTACCCCCCCCCCCCATCGTTGTCAGTCGGGCTATTATAAAGTATATTTTTTCTATACTTACGAGTTGGCGCACGCGTGTTACTAAACTAAACTATACTATACTAAATCATTTGCATAGTCGTGAAATCATTAAAAATACTGTCAAATCGCTCAGAATCCAAAGAAAGGGTCTTTATTTACTTATTTCAAATCATTTATTCATCATTTCTAAATTTCTGCTGTAGGAATAATATTTAATTTGGAATACTTTTACGATGTCTATATAACACCTTCAATACGATGCAAATTAATTCGTTCCAGTCCCATTGAAAAATAATCAGACAAGTATACTGTATAGGTCCATGGAAAAGTACATTTTCAAAAATGTATGATTTTCGAAATTCATGACGACTCGACGATGAAACTTGTTAAACATTATATAACTTGTTTGTGCTTTGGTGGACATTTTTATCATTTACGTTATCGTAGTACCATAATCATATATATACGCCTGTGTCACACAGCCAGAAAAAAAGCATCATTTAAAGTCTAGCTTAAAGTTAATCGTCGCCTCGTGTTTATTTTTCGTTTTCAGTCTGTTATGTCTATATTATTATATATTTATGTGTATTTTGCGTTTGAACAGTCTTAGAAGAGAATATTCCACAAAAAATTTAAAAATCCGCCAATCTAATGTAGCTAATTATATTTTAAAGTATTGAAACTATATACAACATTTTATTTCTGTTACACCTAACTTGTATTCGTGTATGGAAAAGAGGATTTTTTTCGAAACTATAAACTTGGCGACAGATGCCAAAAACTTTGTGAAGTAAAATTAATAATTAAATTAAAGTTCAAGTTCTTTAAAAATGTGAACTCGAAAAAAAGTTGACTCAAATGGAAAAACATTTAGTTCGTTCATTTTGAACTAAGTTTTTAAACTAGTTTAATTAAACACGTTGAATCCTATAAACGAAACAAAATGATGTATATGTAATGCTATGTTCAAGATTGTTTTACATTTTTAAACCGAAATTCGTTTCAGAGGCTTTCTCGGGGAAGAGCAAAGGAAGCAATCAATCTTCCTTGTACATTTTCAGTTCTCGAATGTATTTGTTATATAATAAATGATATGTTATATGTATTATGTACATATGTCTAAGATATTTAAGTTGAAATAATAGAGGAGGAATTTTTAGATGGAGAATTTTCTGATAAAATATTTCATTGGATTGGTACCTTCAAGATGTGAGTTTAACAGTTTTCAGTATAGACATAAAACTAAAATTATAAAAAGAAGAAAATGTTTACAAAAATAAGTTTTTAAAAAAATATATTGATTATTTTATTACAATTTAGGAAATAATCATTCTAAAGACTCGAAATTTTTATTTTTAACTTTATACAACTTAACTTTATTAACTTGATACAACTTTGGCATATTTTTTGGATTTTTATAGACACTCCATACGTACATCCAATCGACTCATATATGTAATAAAATAGATGAGTTTAGGTTGAAAGGCTGGAAATCAAAAATTAAAAAATGTTGATAGAGTTTGAAAACGATTTTTGAGAAGATTAGTTGTATATAAAATGATCGCCATTAGAGTTGTCTATAAAATTATAAGTATATAGGTGTATAAATCTTAAAATATAATTTCCTTTTGCCTTAAATGTCTAAAAAATGAATGAAGCATATATAGGATTTTAAAGATTAAGATATTTAGCAGTAGTCACAATGTTTGTAAAATGTCAGTGGTACAGAAAAAAATAGAACTTCTTAAAATAGTCATTTATTTACCATTATTTTTATACTTTTTAATAATAAAATACGATAATATAGGTATAATAAAGAATAGAGTATATTTTGTTGACTTTATTTTCTTACTATACAGGTATACTATAGGTCTTGCACGATCCATTTGGATAGGGTCAGGTTGGTTGGCTTTAATATTTATTGGATTGGATTTGGTTAGTTAGGTTTGTTCGAATCGGACCTTGTTGGGTTCAATAATCATTATCGAGTAGGGTCGGGATAATTTTACTGTTCATATAATATTATCGTTAAATTTCAATGTTTTTATAGTTACCTACCAAATTTTCGAATTGGAATTAAATCATTGATTTTCAGGCCGAGTGTTAACAGTAATAGCTACAGTAGTAGCGTTAAGTACTATTTCTCAGACCTGGCTGGATCGCGGGTCTTATTATCGGATTGTCTGTTTAGCCCGATATTTAGAGTTTTAAAGTCGAGTTATGCTGGCTTGAAATTTTTCTCTGGTCGGATTAATTTTTTTTTCGGGTTGTGCAAGTCAAGTACATAATATGGGTACTATTGCTGAAAACATTTTTCGTAAATATTTGTTGAAACTTAGATTACTTGAACCACGATGTACAGAGTAGGGTGTTTCGATTATTCGTATCACCTCCCTTAGCTCCCCTCCCCTTCTTTGGATAATATATTCATGTTTTTAGATTCGGAGCAGATCGAGGGATGTTTATATATATATATATGTATAAAAGTGGTCTGAGAACGTTCGTGATAATATAATATAGTGTCTGCAGGCCTTTGCACGCGGTTATATATATTATACGACGATTTTTGAACCTTGGCAAAAATTTTAAAAGGGCGTACCCGTGAATTTGATTACCGACATTACTGCTGCAGTATAGCGTATTATTATTATTATTATTATTATTACATCGTATTAGTATAATAATAATATGATCGTAGATTATGATATTATATTTACAAATACACAACCGAGATATATGTAGTAAGTATATTATTATAAGAGGATTGTATATGTTTACCGTTCGACCACGATGGCAAACAAAATATTATACGAATAATAAAAACAACGTGTTCGCGGTGACATGAGAGAAAAAAAAATAGATACGATATAATAATAGCTCGGTGTGCCGAACGGCAGCGGCCGAAGGTCAGGGTTTCGGCGGCGGCGGCTGCCGCGGCCCAATCGATGGAACAACCGCGACCGTCGTTGTTGTATATAGTGCGTAACACTGGGCTGCGCGCTGTTCTCCCGCCAGCGGCGTGTATCGAAGCTCATCGTACACGTCGGGGGCCTACATTTTTCGGTCCCCCCCCCCCCGGACTAATCCCCTGGGATTTGTTTGGAAAGCCGATCGCGTCTACCAATCCTTTTTTTTTTTTGCTTTAAGAGTGGAGGGTCGTATTATAAAATAAAATAATAAAAATAAAGTTTCTTTTAACGCGCATTATACACGCAAAGTGTTCCACGTATACTGTGAGGGTGCGTCGTCCCACCCCCCTCCTGACTTTGGAAAGCAGTTGGCAAAAAAGTCAATGCCCTTTTCTTTTTCTTGCTCATTCACTTTTTGAACGAAGTATTTTTTTTTTTTTTTTTTTGGATTTTTAGGTCGGCAAAATGGGGAAAAAATTACCTTTCTATTTTTTTTTCTTCCTTCCTTATTTTAAGTTTTGAAGAGAAGTATTATATTATTTTTTCACCCCCACCCTCCCAAAAAAATTTTTTCTTCGGAACTGCCCTTGTACGTGTACAATATATAGTATTATATATGTGCAGTTACGTATAAGTACGTTTTTTCGTACCCAGTGGCGTAATTGGGGAAAGTGTCCTTCATGTCAGGAATTACTCTCCCCTCGATTTGAAAATCGTAGTTTACCAAATTTATCGCTACCCGTATACTAGCTCTTATTTAAAAATATCTAGGTATATCAAATTGCAAAAATGTTTGTTGAAATTTTTTTTTCTATCTCTTACAAGTAGTAATCAGAGTTATTATTATTATTTTTTTGTAATATAGAAACCTAATAGTTTTAATGGAAAAGTACATCTATATAAAATTAAAAATCAAGAATTTGTCTAAATTTTTTTCACGGGTGACTGGATATTTAGAAATTAGAAACAGAATTATATAGAACTTTGAATTTTAAAATTTATCGAATGTTTATAACGTTAGTTTAACATAACGTTTATTATGTTTATGTTTATATTTATAACGTTAGTTAAAAATATTTTATGAAAAATCGCTCATGTTAAAATGTGGATAAAGTCTTGATCAATCGTTTAAAATAGATATACACTTTCACTATTAAAACTGCTCAGTACCTAAGAAAAGAGCTTATTTTGAGATTTAATTTACGCGAAAAAAGAATGTGGTATGACACAATAATTAACATACTCATATTGTGTTAAATTTGTTTTTTATTTAAATTTTTTTTATTTGGAAAATCATAAATATTTTACTATTTTTTTTTTTTTTTAAGACTTTTTGATAAAAGAAAGACAAGTTTTATGAGTAGAGTATTTTCCTTTGATTACCTATAAAATTTATTTTATTTGAAAATGTTTGCACTTAACTATTGTTAAGTAGGTAATAATTATAATAATGTTTCTAGGATCAAGATGTATATAATTATAAAAATCTTCAATGGTTCTACAACACGATTTTAGAAAATAAAAAGACTATTCATTAATTTTAATGTTGCAAAAAGTTCCTTATTTGGATAATTTTTGTAATCAATTTCATTTTGTTAACCATATTAAAAATTTAATAAAGTTATAGTTATTTTAGAGTTTTAAATGTTAACATTAATTTTCAAGTTTCTATTAGCCGAGTCATTCGAAAGAAGGTAAAGTTACATTTGAGTTAAATATATTAGTAAAAGTTAGCTAAAAACTCTAGAAACGAGATAATTCCGAGTTATGTGAGGTCCCTAGTATCTTCCCGGTAAATTACCCAAAACACGTCTCTGCCCGTACCTACAATATAGCAGCTAGGTGTGCACATACGATTTTAAATTGAAATATAATTACATTATACAGTAGATAAATTATTTACCTTGCGATTTTTTTAATAATGATTTTTAAAGAAAAAATATATATAAGTATATATATATTTTTTTTTTTTTTCAAAATCTCATTGTTGATATGATTCTGTCGGCTAGGACAAATTCAAATTCAATGCGTTTTACACATCGTATATGTTCGTATATGTTAGTGCTTGTTTTAGGGATTTTATAAATGTGTGTGTCCCGGAACCCTCTCTTCTCTCTTCTCGATCACCGACAATGGTATATGTGATGTATATAAGTTGTATGTAATAAAACACTTATAAAATGTATACATCACAATATAATTAATGATTTTTACAACGTTTTTTTAAAAACATTTTAAAATAAATAACTGAAATATAAGAGGATTTTAAGAGAACGTGCGTAGACACAGAATTTGCCGTCTCCCCCGGCAATATATTATAGCAACATTTCAACCATAGGTATTATGCAAAACAGTAGTAATTCTGTCGCCTAGGTTAAAATTACGAAATTTCTAAAGAAAAAAAATTTTCTAGAAAATGACATACTTACCTAATCTTTTGGTGAAATATTGTCCAACAAATAAGTTAAAAAAAAAAAAAAATTTTAATTTATAAGAAATGCTGCACGTTTATTGTCTAATATTATGTTTCGGAAAAATCTCATTTGAGCTAATGATTGTACAAAATACAAATTTTGCAACATGGCGTTGAAAACATTATTATGTGTTTGTTTTTGTATAATATGTGGGATTTTATGCATATGTCAACACGGTGAGTTTTTATCCTTAGAAAAAATTAATTATTCAATTGCTGTTAATCATGTGTAAATAACTGTAAATCTTGTTGAAAAAAAATCCAATATATGCATACAAACTCAAGATGTTATCGCCTTTAAATTATATTATATTATATAGAAAATTGAAGTAGATATGTATAGTTTTTGTTTAATCACTACCTATATATACCATTTGGACTTATATATTATTCCTATATATAAGTATTTCAGGTGCTCCACAAACAAATGAGCACACTATATTTTATCCATCATGTATATTTACTACATAATATTTCTTTAAGATACCCCAATCCGATGTTTTTTTTTTATAATATATATATATTATATATTGTACCTATATGTGTTTCTAAGAGCAATATTTTACGTCTCGTTTTTTCTCTCTAATATAAATTTTTTGTTGAGCAAGTGTATCTATATATGGTAGCTTTCTCGTCTCATCCCTCACCTGCAAGACTGTGCAACAATGACACTCAAAATTGATTATGTATGTAGTGCGTGCTGCAGTATGTAGCAGAGGAGATAATGGTTTTCAAAATTGTATCTGATATGCGTCGTTGATAATCATATATACCTACACGATTTTATCATTGCTACAAGGATGGGTAGATTGGTAATACGATAAATGTGTTAAGACAATATTGTACAAAGATCTATCCTTTATAACTTCCTGCAGGTTGAGATATATATATATATATATATATATAGTATGCAAACGAAATAAACGGTACATTTTGTATATATATATAGGTAAGTAGTGTAATTGGCGTGGTTAAAATATTTTAGCCGATAACTCGTGTTTTACCACCATATATTTTCATAGCCGACATCAAAGTACGTATATATATTATATATTAATACTAGTTAAATCCTCCTGATAACCAGCTCAACTTAACGCGTTTAAACAAATATAGCTTTATATGGATTATAATTTTTTATAATATACACTTAATCCTTTTTTTTTCTCGCAAATCGGTCTCGACTATTCGACTATTTCCCTTCCGAATAATTCATGTTATAAATCGTTTTCTTTAGCGTATCTGCGTATAATAATATTTTTATAGGTATCTACTATCGTATATAATATATTATAATAGGTGTAGCTGATGTCTCTATATTTATACATATTATGTATAGGTATTTGATTCATTCGCGTACCTATTGATATGAAATTATATTTTGTATTTTATATAAGCGCGTGATCATTTCGTTCGTTATGGGGTGATTATTGTTTATTGACAATTGCGTGGAAAAACAAAAAAAAATGTATTTACGGTTATTAGAGACGGTATATATAATATTATGGTTATGGTCGTATTAAATTTGTGTTCGCGTGATGTGAGCATCACCGTAGTGCCCGGAAACGTCAGTCAATGATAGACTCCGACGATGGTTACACATAATATATATTGTAATATAATCGCGCCACCTCCGTATGAATTGTGTTTTTTTTTTTTAATTTAATACAAATTTGATATTTTAGTATATTACTCGTGTATTAGCTATAATACCGATTCAAGTCGTCGTCATTATATCAATGAAATGAATAATAATAATAATAATTGTACTAAAGGTATGTATATAAACGTACTTATTCAGATAAAATCATAATCGTTTAATTTCATCACTTAATTAAAAAAAAATTTTTTCTCTATATGTCTATAGTAGAACTCGTTATTTCTATAATATATACGTAATATTAATATTTATATCGTATGACAATAACACATAATTCGTTTTTTTTTTATAAAGTTCGTGTCATCTTATATATAACTGTATATATAACTGCGCAGCAGTGTATGTTTTTCTCATGACACTAAACTTTTTTTCCAAACACTATATACATACGGTATATATTAATCTGTATAGCCAATCTAAGTCACGTAAAAACAGATTTGAATTCATCGGCCGTTGCAAGAACCCGTTTTTAATTTTTTCCAGTATGTATCTTTAAAATAGGTTTTTTAAACTTTTTTTTTTAAATGGGAAAACAACGAAAAATCGTTATTTTTGTATACATAAGATTTCACGTCGAATTTAAATCGGCCGATTTTTTTCCCATCGCGTTGTTTTTACGTATATTATATAGATCAATAGTCGTGCCCGTCGTGGTACATAGTGTCGGTAAAGATATACAGGTTAGAAACTTACTTTTCGCTGCATAAATTATTAGTGCTGCTGCAGTAGGTCGACATCTGCCGGCTTTTGCAGCTCACTTTTGCTCGTTCAATATTAACGTCTTATATAACGAATATGCAAATGTTAAATAGCATTCCAATTCATAACATTCCCACGAGAATTGTTTCGCAACCCAAATTTGCCTATAGGCATTTACAATATTTATTTGCAGATTTTCAAAAAACGAGGTTATATACGCAGATTAGTCTCAAAACATTATTTTTATTTTATTGTTTATTAAAGAGTTATCAATATTTGAAAAATGTAAATTTTTTTACTTTTTACCATTATAAAGTGCACACGTATATATGATATTATGATTTTTATGTCGAATTTCTATGGTCATGTTATATGTGTCATAAATAAGAAGAAGAGGAGCCAACATTTTGACTTAGTCCCAGCCAATCGTCTTTGTATAATATATGATTGTGTTTGGGTCTAAGGAAACATTCCTATATATGTATAAGATGGATTGTTTTCGTAGAGTAGTCGGAAGCATGTTATTTGTTTAACGAAAATACCCCCTCCCCATAATGATGATAGATTATTCCAATGCTACTAATTATACCTATACGTTCGGTTTGTTTTTTGGCTGTTTTTCGATTTTCAATCGGGATATTTTCCATTGTAATCGCATCAGTATAGAAATAAATATATTACTATAATAATTAATAATATCAATAATATTTATATGGTGTTTGAACTCGCGTTATATAACACAAAAACAATCTAAATAAATATATTTTTATGGGCCAATGGCATATTTTTTTCATTATTTTTTATTATTCGCAATTACTATAATATATCATTTATTATGATTTGATTTAAACGATGAAAATAATCTTGCATATTATTACTATGTGATTATTATATAACATGACCCATATAAAATATACTATTATTATTATCTACAAACAGTTAAAGCTGCTTACTAGTAAACTTCAAATGGTTTGTTATTATGGAATTTAGCAGGAACTTAGGTTTTGGATGTTCGCATACTCGCTTTCTGTTTATATAATATACTCGTGTTTCCACGATACTTAATAGTAATTTATTTAATTTTTTGATTGTTTTAGATTCTGAGCGGAGCAAGGAATGTACTTATTGGTTTTATAATGATGTGTTTTTTAAATAGAGCTCTCTGATAGCAAATTCATTCTAGTTAGTACTTTATAGACGTAATTTTTTGATTTCCTAACTTCCTAAGTAGTTTTATATATTGGAAAATTATAATGCCAGAAGTTTGAAATATACTATAAATAGTATATTTTATAAATATATTATTAACTATATACCGGTATATAGCACTATATTGACATAGTTAAAATATCAAATATATTGTTGACCACTTTTCAATATTTTTTTTATAAAATCTTGAAATTTTATTCTTTTTATGTTTTTTTATGCGTGTGTACACTTTTTGGGTGGAAGAAGTCGAGTAGAATTTTTCAGGTAAAAATCTTTCTGGTAGAAAATTTATTGCAGTAAAAAGTTAAATTTTCGATTTTTTCAGTACTTTTATTGTTGTAAGCGCAAAGGAAAACTAAGGAAAATTTTGATAACTAGAAAAATAATAATACTACACGTCGAGCTTTCTATTATTGATTTATATTAAAAGAAATGATTTATCATTGCTTTATAATTCAATACATTCACCAACGGTATCCTTTCCGACAATCGGAATGCTTCCACTCCCTACTAACCGTATTTTTTAATGTATATATTTATTTAGAATAGCGTTTCTTAATATATTTTTATTTATTTAAGATGGTCGTTATTTTTTTCAAATATTTCTTACTTTAGAAATAATTTGAAAACAAATCTCTCATCACTCAATAGGCTGTCGTGAAAAACGAATATCTCGAGAGTTCCTATACGAGGCATTCACTGTTCTGCTATAACTTTCGCGAGCACTGTATTAGTGGAGAGGGCCTTCCGTCCTATGCGTTCTTAAAAAATAAGTGTCGTAATCAACTTTCTGTGAGTTTGAAATTGAGTCTGTATAATTAATCATCTTCTGATCCAGATTTAAAAAAAATAGTGCTGCCAAACTACCTTATTGCACCCATAAAATTTTAAAATTATTATTATTAGGTACTATTTTTGTATAACGGAATAAAATAAAGTTCCTAATTTTCGCTTATTAAAATTACTTTATAATTTCCGACCGGGTCTGTGTAAATATAATTTGTTTCAAATAGGGGAGGGGGCACATGTGAAGCAGTAATGATAGGTTATGTGAATATAAATATTGTGAGAAACGCTGATATAGAAGATAAGCATACATATCTTTTTGAAAAAACTGTTGAATTTCTCATTTTTTTTTTTTTTTATATAGATATGTATAATCAACGTATATGTTTTAATAATGGGTCAATAAATTCGTTCTTGAGACACTCATTGAGTTTCGATTTCCTACATTAATAAATTCCCAACTGGGTCATACATACACACATGTACCTATATACGCACGATATAATGGTATTATGGTATAACATCTCTTGTCTTTTTCTCTCCTCCTCTTCATCTGTCTATATCTTAATGTTAGTTATCTTATATATATATACATACGTACATTCAAATATTGGACCGCGTCCAAATTCTATTTCTGCAATGCGACCGTGTGTTTTTAGAGACTGACACAACCTTTTTTCGTTTTTTCTACCAGACATTTATTTGGTTTTTTTTAAATTTTACTTTTATTGCCCCAACAATTTAGTTCAAATTTCTATATGTCTGCAAATTTTATGATGACCCTAACTTGACTTTTATTTGTATTTATCGTTTACGTATATTTATGCGTATTCCCCCCACCTAAAAAAAAATAATAATCATAAATTTCCCCTATACATACTCGCGAATTTTAATATATCGAAAACAATAATAATTGTTTTCATCTGTCTTTTTCTATACCGCAGCATATTATAATATTATTATTGCGCCAAATCAATGTGTGTCGTAACTATCGCATGTGCATACGGTAACACACCAATATTTATGTAAATATAGCTTGAAATATAGTCATAATAATTGCATAGCCATTTTTGGCATGTATATATACGTATATAAAATAGGACTGCCGACCGCCATCAAACTTTTGATTCTCAAATCGCCATGATATTATATTTTCATCAATTTTCATATTCAAAGGCAAAAGTTGCAGACCTAAGAGATATTTACATAATCACAAATATAAATCGGTATAATATAATAAAATGGCCGGGTGTTGTATACATCTATATACATTCATTAATGGTCAAACAATCGTATTGCTACTATACAGTATACGGAAAATTTTTACCGAAAAAAAAACAAATCCTACGTTTTTTCCTTCTCCACGCAGAATACCTTGAAAAAAAGTCACTTAGCATCATTTTGCAGCAGCAGAAGCTAAGCTGCCTTTTAACTACCTACCTATATCGATATTTTACGATTGCATGTATCAATGTTATTATCACATTATAATACCTACTGCACGTCATTAAAAAACACCTACTCTTATGTCAATTAGTATTGTAATTTTCGCGATCGTTTATATTTAAACCACATTAATACAATATACTTATTATATCATACAATCTGTAATATTGTTTGGTTTGTACCAGTCACGGTTATGCCGCAGTTAAATTGTGTACGTATACCTATAATATCGCCTTTCGAACAGATTTTGGCCTCATACAATCGTTGCTCTCTCCCCCGTAGCTTGTATTATTAGCGTTTGAAAATGCCATTAGGGTCCTTTCTGACGACCTTGATCTGGATTTGTGCCCGGAATCAAATTCGAATTAAGCATATCCTCCTCCTGTGTATATATTGGTATAGATATATATGCAATATACTAATATCCTGACTAATACAAACGCGAGGTCGTTTGTATATATAACCGCATGAGTGACCGACTGTATGATACAGTAATCAGTATGTCCCGTAATATCCTAAGTATGTATTATATCCTCAGAAAACTAATATTTTACCTTTTTAGCAACTTATTTGTGTGTTAAACGTGTTCAAATTGAGGAGTTAAACTTTACCGAATCAGAGTCTGTTTAGTTTTTGACTTTCGCCAGTTTTTTTATTCGTTTGAATCAAAATCAACGATTTTAATGCAGAAAAATTAATTATTTTGGAATTACGTATAATTAATTAATAACTTCACTATATTAGGTATAGATCTATTGGATTTACTATAAGTCTACATTAACATTTGATTTAGACGAATATATGATTCGTTTTTGTATTTTGTGTAGATAAAAATGAAAACAGTCAACAGTAGTCGAACTCGGTCTCGATTTTACTCAATTTGATTCAATTAATTTAAAAAAAAAATAATATAAGGTCAACAAAATAGTTATTATAAAATTTTCAAAAATTAAATTCTATGAACATTTTTTTAAAAAAAAAATTTTAAAATTGGTTTGCTGATACTATTATGATGTTACGAGACTTATGGACCTATATATCAGCTATTATGTATGTATATAATTTTTTATTATATATTTACTTTATATTTTTCAAATTGTCATCCTACGACCGGCGCCAGTATAGTCGGAAATCACCGTCGCATCGTGGCTAATCTGCATCTAAATTGGGTAATGCGTAATTATTTCTCACCGCGGCTACAAACGTTATAATTAGCTATTGTTTTCTTCGGTCGGTCATAATATATGTGTAAACGTTAACAAAAGGCCAACCGATTATATAGTAGCCCCGGGCTCAAAAAAATAATATATAAATATATATACAAACAATTTAATAATTACCATAATAGTGTGTGTATATTTTTTTTTCAAAATTCGTTTTTGATTTAGTTTTAATTTATCAATTATTAGTCGACATTCTTCGAGAACTTCGCTTTTTTCGTCGATTTGAAATATTTTCAGCTTTTATCTGTATAATAATATACAAAACCGATTAATAATTGATTATTATTGTTAGTTTATTATTGAAAAAAAAAAAACCATTCTTAAACACATTATCTAAAAAACAATATATAATAAAGCTGCGAGCGTGTAACTTGATTTTCACATTCATGTCGAATTTTAAATCTCGTGCATCAACATCTTCATATTTTATTCATTAAAATCTGGGATAATATATTATTATACTTAAAATAAATTCAGGGCAAAGTAGTTAAATTGTATTACAGTATATCGCGGTCGTTTGACTAATCAACCATTGTTTTTCGTCCAAAGTTTACTACGAGTATGTACTCAAAATTGCTACCTAGTAGAAGCGAGCGCTCCAATCATTATACAAAATTTATATGCTTTTTCATCTTTCGGTAGCGAATTTCATCTAATTGGTACTTTAACAGGTTGATCATTTTTCGATTTTAACGGGATAAAAATCGTCGTATCGAACGTATATGGTCACCCATATAATAATGGGTAAATATATACCCATTATTATATGGGTATAAATTGTACCCATAAATATATAATAGGAATAACAACATTACAACAATATTAATATCAATAGTTACTACGTGTAGTGTAGGCATTATTTTAATAAGAACATTGCAAAATAAAAATTGTATAAAATTATATTTCTTTAAATCGTTATATTAATGAAAAATAGATGTTTCTATCACATTTACAGACTTTAAAAACACCTATTTTAATATGTCGCGTGATTTTTGAGATTTTTATATGACGACGTGTCGCCAGCATCTGAAAATCTGGAAAATCACGCGACATATCAAAATAGGAGTTTTCAAAGGTCGACAAATCTCGTGGTGTATTTCGTTTTGAAATAATCTTAAAACTAAATGAATTATAGCCTACTGTTGTAAGTTGTACTCTTGAAAATTCCGAATTCGCAAAATGCAAAATAGGTTTTCGATTACATTCGCTAACATGAGGTCACTCTCAAAGTTTGTACTTTATCTATTATTATTATATATATATGTATTTGGTCAGTATAGGTAATAAAATTAATATATTTTAAACTTAATTTAATTAGATTTTTTCAAGAAAATTCATTTATTATCAATTCGTAGCTCTCCCCTTTGCCCTTTTGACTGAACTATATATACTATTGTTATCAGCTCCCCCCTTAGACAAAATACTAAACACGATTCTTGTCTCGATGTGTGTGCGTGTATGCGCGCACAGTGCAGACAAAGTCCCGCATAGTATAATATTATTTATTGTAGTCGGCCGTATGCACAGGTGCACTTTGTGCGTGTGTGTACTTTCGCGACGGTGGTGGCGACGAGGAGGCGATACCCGTTTCGGACGGGTGTCGCGCGTTTGGCCAGTCACCAAGTTTTTTTTTTTTCCTATGCATGCGCGCGTATGTGAGGCGGCCGTGTGCGGTTTGTCGCCTGCCGCAGCGCGCGTATACAGTCCGAGAGATGAACCGGGCCTGCCGCCGACAAAGATCCCGTCGCGGTGGCGCAGTCCGACGCCGACGTTCGTCAGACGCGCGTTTCCCGCTGAAATTCCCGTGCGGCCGTCGTACACGATCACTACCTATATAATATATTATAATCGTTTTTCTTTTCTCCTCAAGTGCGGTCCGACAGAAGGAAAAAAAAACTCGCGCGTATCGCCGTGTTTTATCGAGTCGATTGGGAATTTATTTTTATTTTTCGTCTTATTCATATCAATATCTATGTGGCCGTCTTAATAAGTGAAACGCGACGACATCATGGTGAAAACGGGCTTCTGGTCGAGCAGCAGCAGCAGCAGCGCGGACGGCAGTAGCACGAACAGCAATAGTGATTCGTCCGACTCGTCGCCGTCGACCGACGACGAGACGGGCGGCGGGGAGGCGGCGGCCGACTCGGACGGGTCGTCGTCTTCGGCGGGACGGTTGAGCCGTTGGAGCCGGAAGATACGGTCGTTCCGGCACAAGAAATCGTCGTCCAAACCCGGCGGCCGTCACCATCATCATCATCATCATCATCACCGGCACAATCGCAGACACTCGGCGGCCGCGGCAACAGACGCCGCCGCCGGATCGTCATCGTGTCCGCAGTGCAATGGTGGTACGCCGCCGCCGGTCACGCCAGTTGCAGGTATATAATATTATACCGACGACGTCCGAAATTTCGCGCATATTTTCGAATAATTCAATGTGATAAAATGGAATTTTCAAAGTAGTAAGAAATATAGACAGTATTTACCTGAAAACACTAATCGGAAAAATAACAATTATTTGAGAGAAAATCTGTGTATTATTAATAATAATTAATAATTGGTATCCATACCTATGTATATAAATTACGGCGCGTGATCATGTCTTGTTATTGCCAAGTACCTACACATCCTTCTACTTTTTTTTATCAATTTTATTTATTATTATAATTTTTTTTTTTTTTTTTGAAACATTTTACTACCTTAAAATATTAACTTTATAAACCTTCCCCAGAACACGATAAACATCTATGCAAAATTTGGTGTCGATCGGCATTGAACCGTATATAAACAAATAAACGTACAGGTTTTTGGCAATATTATATAGATATAGATTAACACTTCGGTGTCAATCTGAGATCGAGTAATTTATCCAAATATTAATTTTAAATATTATAAATTATAATATTGCATTTGAATAAATTTCAAACATAAAATTGTGTTTGTAAAATGTATTCAAATAATACTCGTAAATTACAGCAGTCTACCGATTTGCGAGACTCACTACAATTTATTCTATATACGTATTTAAATCATATATTATATATGATTTCAATACGTACACAAATGTATAGGATTCGGGGACTTCTTCTTTGCGTAGAACAATAATTTTATTTGCTGGTGATTATAATATTATTTTCGTTCTTTTTCCGTAAAACCATTTTCCTTACATATAAACTGGTATATAATATTTACGTGCCGAACGACCGTTATGGTCCGATGACAATAATAAAAAATTAACTTCGTTGACGATCCTGTCCGTCTAACCGCGTGTGGATGACACGCAAACATTTTGTGATTTTGTTTTGTTTTGTTTTTTTTTTATGTCGTGTCCATCCAATATGCGTAGTTTTTGGACCTATATATAATAAATGGTCACGTTAGAGTAATTTTTAAAAACTTATTTTTTTAATCGTTTTTTTCCACGATCAATTTGAATCTGTCCTATATAATCCTCGCCGCTTTCGACCTTATCATTTTTATTTTTCATTTCAAAAATATTACATTAGCTTGTCGTTTGGTGTTGACGTATGAAAGTCTTCCGATCCGCACTCGCGGTTTCATTGAGAGCTCATTGCTGCAGCAGATAGTCTGTCCTTCAGAGACACTAAAAATAATAATAAGTTTACGTTATAGATGGAATTTATGAACGCTCAGGAATTTTGTACTCTCGTGTATGTAGTATATACATAAAAAATAATCATGTGTGTTTAAAAGTTTAAAATAAAAAATGTATTTCGTTTTTATTGAAAGTTATTCCAAGTATCGTTCTATTTATATATATGCATTAATGGCGGTCGGCTCAATTTTCAAATTTTCAATATTATCGTATACCTACTTATTGTTATTAATTATTATATTATACTCAAATACGACGAGGAGTGAAAAATTGTTGTATATACACTTTTATGGTCTTTACTCGAGTGTTGCGGTATATATTTAAAACAAATCGTGACGTAATAATTCGAATGTGTTATTTCCGGTCGCGTTTTCATATCGTTTTTGCTCTTCTTTACGTAAAAAATTACTCATATATATATGACTCCCTACTTTGACAAACAACACTATATCTATATATTATTTATATATATATTATATATATATATATATACATACGCGTGTAACGAGACGCGAGACAGGTACGTCGAGAATATAAACTATTAGACGTACGCACAATCCATCGAACTATTTTAAGTGTGCAAAACGCATTATGTGTGTTGCAATTTTATGGCGTGTTTATAATTGTACCTTTATATTTTACATAACATATACCTATACATATAGTGTATATTAATTCGAATGCAACCGTTCGGATCATTCTATCTGCAAATAACGGACCGGATGCCAAAATATGTATGATTCGTGTATAAGCCAACTGTTCGTTATTATCACTATCTTTCTCTCTCCCCCCCCCCTCACTCTGAGAAATGGCTATAGGTTATTCGTATCAATAAATATTATTGTCAACTGTGTATATACAATTGAGTATATAAAATACTATCGAGTATATAGATATTAATCGAGGCGCCATACGTTTTCCACTCGCGATAACTGTCCAATGGCCATCGCGCGCCCGATTTTCGGTAAATGCGCAAATGGCATTCGATACACATGCCTATATTGTTATGTATACATAATTAGTACATTAGGTGTCAATATTTTCACTCCTTTCAATTAGGAAATAATATATACATAATACGAGTAACGATTCGAAGGCAATGAATATAATTAAAATACAATTAAAATGTTAGGCATTTGATACGTAAAAACTTGTGAAAAAATTTTCGATGTCCGTGTCGCGCTATTCGTGCCTTATATAATTAGTAATATACTTGGTGTAAGATAACTGTGCTGCAGGAACTGGAACATTAACTTCTTACAATAAATACAATATTCACTGCAGTAAATTAATTTTTATTCTAAACATATTTTTATGACTTTTATTTGACATGACAATTTTCTACTTTTCCGAGTATCTATATTGTATTATGATATACTAATCTGCAATTTTATTTATTATAATACGTATCAAATGACTGAGACTTTTCCGCCTTCCTCTGAAATAAAATCTCGCCAATATAAAGCAATATTATTGTAATAATAATTTAATTTTCATTCGGGGCTTCTTTACATGCCAACTCGCTCCTTGTAATCTTGCCTCATAAATGTTTTACCTATTTATAAACGCATATAATATGTACAATGTACATTGTACATATTATTACCATCTAAATATTTTACCCTGAAGCTCGTCAACTTACCACGCAGTCCATAATCTATCCTATAATTCGATTGAAATTCATCCATTAAATTCTATATTATAATATACGCTGTGCAGATGTGTGTATATGTATAGTATATATATATTTTATAAAATAATAATTGATAATAAGCGCGAGTATTAAGCTAATAGTCGCACTCTCTTGTTTGTTCGCTCGTTTATACCTACATATATAATACACACAGGGCCGGATATGTAGTTTGCAGGGGTTTCAAAAAAAAGCGTTTCAAAACAATAAAATAAGCAAAAAAAAAAAAACAGTATTTTGTAAAACTACTAAATTTTCTCAAGTTATCACCTATTTTCTAAAATGGGGGCCATGCCCCCTCCTACACCCGGACTGAATACATATTATATGTACCCTATATAATTATAATATCGACGTATGTATAGACTTTATTATAATATAATATATTTGTATCATATTATGGTTATTCGGTCCAAACAGTCTGCGTGACATTGAAGTCTTATATTGTCGAGCTGTGTGTGAATCCCGCCGACCGCGTGTGTTTGTTTAGGATCACTTTCTGGGGCCGTGGCCGGCGAAAAATATCCTATCCTACCTCAACATCGGCGCGGTACATCGCGGTATATAGTCTGCAGCTTAATCCGTTGGATTGCTATGTACGTATTGTACATGTATATACGCTGCAAGGATAACGAATGGTTTTTGAATTTACACAATTTTGACTAAACTGTAACCTAATAAAATAATCAAAACATCATACGAGTATCGCACACACCCAATTTTGAGCTAGAGAATATATATAGGTATACTATAGTCCAGTGCAAATTTAAGGAAAAAAGAAACAATTTGTAAGCGCGATATATTTTTTCGGTATATGTATGTGTAAAGTTGATTATTTTTATTATTAGCAATTATTAGCAGAACTTTTTAAAACTTCCGTATAATAATTGTTGTGCGTATCTCGATTTATTTCGGACAATTTGTTGAAATCTCTTTTTTTTTTACTTATTCTACTTTGAATTTTGGACGAATACTATGCAAACTTGATATTGCAAAGCAGAATAAATAAAAAAAATTGGCTTCGACGTGTTTCTAACAAGCCTATGTACCCACACATGGTCCGATGCTTTCTTAAAAAGATTTCATTGATGCTGGGTGTGAATTTAGCATTATAAAATTAAACAATAAATAAGTCAATAATAATTGTTAAAAAAATTCTGCTAAGTATACTGTATAATGACAATTTTACTTTCCATTTTTAATTGTTATATCATATTAATGTTGTTATATACAATAATAATTGTGTAAATTCGACAATGCATTTTGGCGAAAACCTCATTGTGGAATCTTCCAATTTTTTTTTTAGATATTCAGCTCATATTGTCTGAGGTATCAATTTTCTAAATCCCTAATTTTTTTCACAATTGATTTTTTAATAAACATTGACAATGTCATTTTATAATCGGCGATTATACCTTTTCGTTTTATTTATTTTTTCATTTTCACGATGAACATATTTTTAACATTGAATAATTAAAATCATTGGTTGACATTCTCCAGGCAGACTGTTTTCAGTGGTGTCAATTAATTGGTGACCTCTCTTCGTGTCCCCGAGGAATCACGAATAAATGTGCCCGTTGTGTCAAGTCCTGCGAACGATTCGCGTGTCGTCTGCTGTTATACTATGTGACTTGTTATTGTTTTTGGTTTTTTTTTTTTTTTTTTTTTGCATTTTTTGTAAATACATTTTTTTTACATTATCGAAAAATTGTAAAAAATATACTTTGTGCATTCGTGTGGCAATTAAATTACATTATACTCTAGAAATTCGCGGCCTGTTCTGCGTACTTTTATACGGCCTATGCAATATATATAAATATATAATACTATATGCGTATCTGCGGTCATTATTATTATTATTATATTATACGGTGTACGGTCATTTAAACGCAATTCACAATTCAACGGAAACAAATATAATGTACGAATGTATATATAATAGTATTTAATGATAAAAAAATATAAAAGTCGGCTAATTTCGGTGAGTTTTAAATAAATATTTCGCTCAAACGTCGTAAATATAAAATATAAAAATTGTTTGTACCGCACGGATGGTCGAGTGCCGCGCCGATCGACGATGGCATGGCATGGCGAAGATTTTGGCCGATTGTGTCACTTTTTTTTCCCCCCTATAAACACAAGAATAATATGTACGAGAACGTGCGTGCTGACGATGTATATATAATTATATTATATTACATTATTACACTTTTACTCGACTCGAAAAATTTCGTATAAAAGACGATGTTTTACGTCGTTTTTTTTTTCACTTTTTTCCTAATTTCGCGTGCGATTAAAACGCCGGTATTCACCTTATATATTATATCGTTGGTGTAATATTTATATATATATATAGAATGATGACGTGTGAACTATATAATATATTATATAGCTACCCAGAAATAAGTAATTATACTCGGTGTTTTGTGCGTGATTTACATTGCACACAGAAATAATTGTTTTTTGTGCTCTAATTGTTTAGAAACGGTTTATGCTTTCGGTATAACGTCAAAGGTTTATTTAGCGGGGAAAAAAACTTCTGCGGGAAATAGGTACGAAAAAAGATTTCCAAAAAGCATACTCTGCGCGGGACTGGCGAATCCCGAAAAAAAGACCAAAAAAAAAAACTCAGAAAATATAACCAAAGTATATGTTTATGTCTTTTTAAAATTAATAAAATTATAATATTACGGGTAACCTTGTAGTATTTATGACACCACACCGCGATTTTTTCGCCTACGGGTTTCCGTAATAAAATAATATAATTCTCATCGTTTTCAATTTGTACATAGAGACATATTCGAATTATTCATAATAGTATATATAACATTTTATAGTAATATTTTTTTTATATTAACTATGTAGAAAATGATATTTTAATAATAATAATAATATATATTTGTACGGTTTAAAGATTATAGATAACTAGCTTAAGTGCAACACCTGCCGGTTGCAACACCTTTTGAATGCGGAAAATTAAATTTGAAACTCCGATTGAGGGTGACACCTTGTATGTTTAACTTTTTTTTGAGTACCTACAACACATCATTAGTAAAATGAATTTTAAAAATATTCCGCCTACGACGGACACTGGCGTTCGCTTTCTAGAACATAGTTGTTCACTCCTATAGTGTAAAGTGTTGACAAAATAAGTAATCCAAAAATTAATCGAACTTACTATTCTCGGATTTTTTTAAGAACTCGAACTTCGTTACGCTCGGTTCCCGCCTGAGTGTTACAACGTTTTACTCAATCTCGATATAAATTTGATCAAAATTTTAAGAAATATTTACCGTTAACCATAATATTGGTACAAAATAAAAATAAAGTATAATATAATATAGTAGGAACGTATAAGAAGTTGCTCGGACTTTTCGTTCTCAAATTTGTATACAACCATTGTCGTCAGGTCGATTTGTTCGTAATAGTCTGATTAAACATCTTATAAGGTTTGCCCGAATGTATCAATATAAATTAAATTCAAATTTCGAAAAAAACTATGGAAGTCCTACGATTTTAAATTCATTACTATGAGATATAAAACTATAGTATAGATACCTACTTATTCTATGAATCAGCGGGACAAACTTTGTAGGTAGGTACAAAATTCAATTCAAACAAATGATAAGAAAATATATAACGATTTTGGATATTAGATAAAAAAAAGTCGCAAAAAAAACAAATAGTCGGAGGAGTGCGATTCGAACTGGCGTACCCGTATCCAAAGTTCATTGTCGTTCCCATTAAACTACGTTTAATACGTTCCTATTTAACTATGATAAACGGTTTGAAATTTCTCGTATTTAAAGTATTCAGATAACGGTCAACTCCGTTACTTATATCGACAGATAATATATACACGTAGGTATTCGGAACGAAAGGCCCGGTCGATCGAGGACGAACGGTAGACAAAGAAACGTTCAGTCGGGCGTTAAAACGTCTGAGAAATGCGATTCTGAAGTCCGCGGAGTCAAAAAAGGCCGAAAAATATCGCTAAAGCCGATTTCAGAAATTCAGGGCGATAATACGAGGATGCGGGAGAACGTCAAGTGATAACGGAAATCAGTGAGTTGGGAATCGCATTTTTTCTTCCCGACCTCGAAAACGCAGAGGAACGAAAGGCGTAAAAATTTCAAAACGACCAGAAAAGAGTTTAAAAACAGTAACGGTACAGGAACGTCAGGAACACGTGTCAAGTGACGGCGAAAATGGGCCGGGGAATTAAATTTCAATAAGAGGTTTTTCTCATGAAAAAAACGGGTAAAAAAAGTTAGCATTTTATATATAAAATTTCTGATTAAAATTATTACAATATATTGAAAAGTACAGTAAGTATGATATTGATTTTAAACACTAAAATACTGAATATTTAATAATAATTTAGATTATTTGTATCTATATTAAAAATATGGAAAATTACTTGTATAGAAAAATTACTAAAATTTGTTACTGCATATGTTAAATTCGTTGATAATAATTTAATTATTTATTTATAATATTTATATATAATTGATATTAATTTAATCACTACCTACTTAATATAATGGTATAAGCCTAGCTACGTATAGATATGATTTAAAACTCTTTTTACCCACTCTGTCAAAAATACTTTTCTTTTAATTAATATTATTACACATAGGTAGGTACTTAGGTACTTCAGTAGTTTTTTTGCAGTTATACTATAATATCATATAATTAATAATACTAATTAAGTAATTAATAAAAAAATCTTATATGTATGTACTAGATCAATTTTGGTTTTTCCCTCCGCATATTTGATTACACTTTATAAATTATGTACCTATGTATAAATTATAATATTCCCTCAAACCCGGAAATTTATTTAAATATCACATCATCGTGTGTACAATATAGTTTTCAGACAAAAATATTTTTATAAGAGATATGACGTATTGTAATATTATAATTTATAAAATAACTGTGGTAGTAAGTTTAAAGTATATATATATTAAATTGTTGTCTGGGACACTACGATGTTATTTCGTTATAAAGCACGAAAAATGAGTTCTAATTCTCATAACCTGTTTTACTTGCCCACAAAGATGGGGTTTAAAAAAAAATCATAGCTAGATACGTGAGAATCAGCATTAATTTTTCGTTCTTCCGACTAGTGTACAAACAGTAGCCGCTCGGACTCGACGTCGAAAAAAACGCAGTGTGGCGAGATAGAAAAAAAACCGCAATGTGCGCAATGTGGCGAGACCCTAATATATTTTATTAGGTACTTATCAAAAAAAATCACGGAAGAAAATAATAAATAATAATAAATTCTACGTCTAAACTCTAAAATGTAAATGTAAATAAAATAGGCTAAAATTAATTATTGGTTAATAGCAGAATAATTAATTAATAGTCAAAAGCATAAATGGCCCGAGGTGTCTACACTTTGAAATCTAGATGAGAAAAAAAAAAATTAGGGTTATCAACTTTCTGTTTTAGCCGATTGAACCTAATTTTGCTGACTGCTTTCTCGGGTTGGGAGGAGAACTGAGACTTCTCCTAAATCCGTCCCTGTAAATATATATCTGTAGTCAAAAAGTAAAAGCAGATAGGTAGTTGATTTGATCACTTATTATATGACTGTTAAGAAATTTGATATATCTTTATTTGTTTACACTGTCAAAAATATAATATTAAGATAACACACAGACCATTTGATTTAATTACTATTGCAGGTTGTATATATTATAATTGGATTTTTATTTTTGGAGACACGTGATATAAAATTTTCCTTTTTTGCATTTCAATTCCAATTCTATACAGATTTAATGAAAATATTGCAAATTTTAATTAAATTAAATTAAAAATATACAACGACATATTTTTGACCTCTGTGGCCTTTATTGTATTCGCTAATTTTCAATCAAAATTTTCAAAAACGTTTTATACACCTTTTTTTCTTTTGGTGGGAAGAGTGCGTTTAAACTATATTTTCTACACTGTATACACTAATATATTTTATAATATCCATCGCTTGTCTCTTATAAGTTATAAGTTATAATTATATATTATCATATATTATCTTAGATAGAAATATTTGTCGCCGTGCAGAACCTTATATTACATTTCTTTATCATCATACCCCATTTTAATTTTCGACAAGGGAACCATACTGTATTGTATAATATGTAATATTATTATGAATTATATGAAAATCTTCCGTCTTCATTCACATTATTCTTATCTTATATATTTTCCGTAATTCAACCTCAAGATACGAATATTTAAATAAGTTTTACTATATATACATAAAATATACTTAAAATTAGCATCTTAAAATACAATACGTATTATTACACCCAAATATACCTATAGTGTAAGTATGTATTTTATCCAATAAAATATTTTGAAATTCACATTTTACTTATAAATAACCCTCTTCTGTATAGTAATTATAGGTATATATTCTCGCATATTAATTAATATATTATATTGTGCGAAATAACGACGTATAATATGTATAATTATATAATTTTTCGTACTTTCAAACTAGGTTTCCTTTTTTGTGTTGGTCTCGGATAAACTACATTATACTACACTATACGATGTCATCTAGGCGAGATATATAGGTGTGTAGGTATCACAATTTACATTGTCATCGACGTTTTGACGAATTCAACGCGTTTTATGCATTACCAGTTTTGTGTTCTATATAGTAATATGTGACTCTGGCTGCATAGAGCCTTTAAGCGGATACCTCTTTGTAATGGAAAACGACCTAATATTATGTTTTTAATTATGAAATTTACCAAACTAACTGCAGCCGAAACATTTCTTATATTGAGAAAAAAAAATTTATTTTCTATTTTTGTTCTTTTAGAAATGTATGCCTCTTCCCTCCCTCCATAGATTGTTTACATATTAATGCTAATCTAACCATCTAAGCTGAAAAAAATAGGTTTATACATAGTAGTAATATTCATCAAATCATCGTCATCAAAACGATCATGTACCCCGGTACCACGGTGCTGTCGTCCGTGCACGTAATTAATTTTATATCATCCGTTTTGGATGGATGAGGCGAGACTTGCTCTACAGTCGGACAAAAGCCCATATATATATATATATATATAAACAGAGGAAGAGGAAGTGTTTTTCGCTGCAGTACGAGGAGCATCACACATATATATATATATCTCGTATACCTATTACATATTGTGTTTTTGTTTGCCATTTGCGAGTATGTGTGCTTTTCAATTTGAATCGAAAAAAAGTATATATTTACGCTTGCGTTCGGAACAAAAAACCGTCTCCACTCTACCAGAACAATACTTTCGGATTTTTTTTATTATTATATATTCATCTCGAAAAACGTCAACTATATTTTATATTTTTTTTTTTTTTTTTTTTACTTTCTGTTCTCGACAAGCACATAAAATACTCGGGTTTTCGATTTATATTTTCCACAAAAAATTAACAAAATCATTACCGTCCAGCATCATTTACAGTCGTATGTACCTATATAATATTAGGGTTGCTATACGTCCACGGAAAATCGAAGTTGGTTTAACCGGTCGATTGAAATATAGGGGAAAATTTTTTTAAAAAATACTGAAAAACATTATGTATAGGTTTTCTTGAAATAATGGAAGCTATAACGTAATGTTATCTTTGGAAAATGGTGGAAATTTTAAAGCCAAAATATATTATGTCGGAACCCTATATATAATTATTATAATAATTCAATTGCATGTACAATATGTACATATAATTAATTATATTTGTGACTTGGCAGCATAACGTCCTACAATATGTGTATATAAAGTATATATATTTACGAGTATATTATTATCCCATCGAAAATGCATATAATTTTATATGAATTCGTATATATAATATTGTGTTGTATAATAATATGATATATTGTTTCGGTATTAGCACAATAACATATGAATAATGATCGAATGACAGAATAATGTGTACGCTTGAAACGACTAAATCGTGGGTGTTTCGTGTATATAAAGGAGTGCTGTTTTTTTTTTTAATCCAGACTTCTTGTAAAAACTAAAAAACCCGTTTATTTTTCGAACTTCTATATTAAAAAATAAGTTATTTTCAATTAGGTACTTCACTTTCAGTTGCGTGCTTAGAAATAATTTTCAGGAGTAGGGAGGTTTTCATTTTTAATTATTTTACTAAAGTTTTATAACTATATTTTGTGAAGAAGATGCGTTCTTGCGTTTTGATTTAGGGAGTGATACTTGTGGTATCTGAAGTACCTCTATACGACCCATTTTCTTATTACTGAATCATAAATTTAGGAATACCTTTTGACATTTTCATATGTATTTGAAATATTAAAACAATATTTTATATTCGTGAAATAAAATCTATAGGTTCAGTAAGAATATAATCAGATAAATTTCCCCGAGTTTTTCCGCCAGAAGTGCTTACAATCCCGACAGTAGCCATTGCACCGTAGTCTGCAATTGATGCTGCAAGACCATAACCCAAATATAATATTTTACATTAATGCCCACTAATTGTGTACCCTTTCGACTTTTTAATAATCTTATTTTTAATCAAATTCGATTTCTAAAAAAAAAAAAAAAAATCACTGGTCTCAATATATGAATAGTTTATCTGCATTTGCCCTTTCATATTATCGGAATCATATTATAGCGAAAAACTACACATACCTGTACTACAACAGCCGCTATTCCCTGTGCATTCTTATCTAAAATTAAAACACTCCCACAAGACGTGATATGTAAAAAGAAAAGAGCCGGTGTTGTAGGACAATTTTTGATAAATATTTTGATCGTTATTATTGCAAAAATGCGATTACAGAAAATCATCACAGATTATACGGAACAAACGAATCGAAAATTCGTTTTCTCTTCCATAATATTATACGTTTTTTCGAGTGGTTGGTTTCGACTTGAAACGCAGTCCATGTAGTTATTAGTATACCTATATATAGACAATAGACATATAGGTAATATATATATTATGACCAATTCAAACAATACTACATAACATAAACATATCGTTGCAGCAGACTTTTGGCACGATATTAGTAAAATGCATAACAAAATATTATAATATATATCATACACGTGCACTGTGTACTTCCTTTTAGTTTAGCGCCATATCGCAAATATTCGTAACATATAATAATATAATGTGTATATGACGTTTTAATGTATTTCATTTTAATATATTATTATGATGTATACACACGTGCATAATATGGTAATCGTGTCCACGTTGGCCTGGCCATCGCGTTTCTCGTGTACACTGCGCAATACACCGTATAAATAATAAACGATATAATATGCAATGTGACGCTCGTTATTACGATTATAATAATACGCAAGTGCATTCGGTCCGTGCGCCGTTACACGTGTAACGTACAGTTAGGTTTGGTGAAAATAACGGCCGACAAACGAAAATACAAATGCTTCTATGCGATGGTTGTTGCGAAAACCTATTCGAAAATTCGGCGGTTTCCTCGTTCTGTGATCAAGGCCGTCCCGAAGAAAGGTTTTTTTTTGGAGGGGAGGAGGTGAAAAAATAATATAATACCTTTACAAAACTTAAAATAAGCAAAAAAAAAAAAGCTAAAACTATTTTCAAAATCCAAAAATTCTCGACAAATCTTCGCGTTGGTTTCAATCAAATATAACTTCCACAGTGCATTGTAACGGTGAGTCGGAAACGGTTCTAAATACTATAAAGGAATGGTCATATCCTGTCCGACATCCTTTTTTCGAGAATATATTAGATGTAGTTATAATAGAATGACGGTTGTCCGGGGATATTATCGAGAAAAGTTCTCTCCGTTGTCGCGGAGTAAAGGTCCCATGGTGATTTTGCGCCCTTTTATATCTATTATATACTCGGCGTTTTTTTCTCGTATTTTATTGTTTTTTTTTTTCTCTCTTAATGTATTCGGGCGCCTGTTGTACAAAGCGGACCATACTACGCCGTTTTTTCTTTTCTTTTGTATAAATTATATTTAAAAAGAGAGAGCATAAAAATCTTGAAACCCACGTGCGTTTGAACAGAAATGTATATAGTAAACTATTGTACGTATAACGACTTACGAGTCGCGTTCGACTTTTCAAATCCCTAAAACTTATATACGTATAATATTTATGAAATAGCACCCGTCCAAATTAAAAGTAAACGCTCTCGGTCTCATCACTGTTTCGCCTAAGCTCCCCTGCAGCAACGTCATCGCGCATAATCTCCTAACCTCCGCGAGTTTAAATTTTCCACACTATACTTATAATATATAATATGTCTACAAAACTGCGGTGGCGATTAAAATTAAAAGTGGCCACCATATATACGTAAAAAAATCTCAAAGTTCCTATTTACCTACATGTACATATTATATTTTGATGATATATACAGATCAGAATTTATTAATTATTGGAGAAACTTTCGAAGTATTTTTCTCGTCTCAATACAATAATTGAATGGCCGAGTAGAAAAAGGATAATATTCCTCAACACCCAACTTTCGGAAAACTAGTCTATACAACATACATTACCAAATATCTGACCTTTAACCTCCTAAAATATGCAATCGTAATAATCAAGTTTTTTTTTTTTGTATAAACCTATTTAATAATAGATATATCTCGATTTATTTTTTGTAATTTTAGAATATTATTTTTTTTTTCAACTAGGCGGTTCGATTTTTATAGAACTTAACACTATAATGTATCAAATGTTGTACTAATATAAGGTACACAATGTGTGTATACACATATAGTACAATAATTCTAGGCCCTGGTGTCGTATTACTTAGCTGTGCATCTCAAGTAATTATCCACACGGAAGGCCGCGCTAACGGATTTATTATAATATTATAATACAACGTTTTTTCCCCAGGAGAGAGACATATATAATACATTTCGCGCATTGTATTCATTCGGTGATGTATCCTTTGTGCCCAAGGTTTTTTATCCTCGACCTTCATCGTTCGAACGAACACACAACTTATAGCTAGTGTTGTTCGATTCTCCGTCCGCGACATCAATCATATTTCCCGTCAAATGTGTCCTTTCTCCGACCCGCGCTTATTGCGTTTAAACGTGTCGAAATAAGGGTCTGTCGTCGTATAATGTACGCAATATAGGTTATATCATTATATTTCCATTGTGTGTGTGTGTGTGTGTGTGTGTGTGTGTGTGTGTGTGTGTGTGTGTATATATATATATATATATATATATATATATATAAGTACTGTTTTTCTTGTATAATATATTATAGTAGTATATAAATGGAATTTGTAGGTATACTTTTTTATACTTTTTTCAGGCTCTGGCACAACAACAATATCCGTTTGTTATTTTATTCACATTTTTGAACTGTCGAGAAATCTTTCATATGGGTATAAAACGCCTACGGAGTCTGTTTTTGGTGTTTGAATCTTAACATATTATATTATACGTAATGTATATAGGTACGGTTCATTTTGCTCTGTTCATTCTGAAAAATGACTTCGAAGCGCCATGCAATAAAAACCGATAAGCGTGGAGACATATTTTGGTCAAATAAAGTTGCGAATCGAACGAATGACTCACACAAATCGTTGCTCCGTATAGCTGTTTCATCGTATATTATAAATGTATTTCTGTGTACTATTATAACGTGGTTTTGTAGAAATAATTTATTCGCAATTAGGTATATAATATAATATTGTACACCTTAATAAATGGGAGTGGCGTCACGAGAACTTTTTTTTTCCCCTAGGACAATCGCCCCCGTAATTTTACATTGCTGGTGGGAGGATGAAATTTTTCTATTACATTACATAATTGTATATTTAATATATGCATATACCTAAATAATTTTAATAAACGTTTGTGTTCCGCTGTACTGATAAAAAAAAAGTTCGTGACGCTACCGAGCACAGGTCGTACATTTCGATTTAACCGTGTATGTGTGTTTTTATACGTATATATCAGTCGTCGAGTGCGTCAAAGCATAAACCGCGGACCAGTTACGACTTATTCCGTGACCCCAGAAATAGTATAGTATATTCGATATGAAAATGTATATAGTTATCCGGAAATGTGAACATAGAAAAAAATAACCCTTATTATACAATATCAACTTTATCACTTATCCGCAATTTAGCCATCCAGACTCCATAGCATACACGGATTATAACTAAATGAGCTGCGCTTCGAGCTCTCAGACAACACCCGATGAGCTTAAAAGGGTAAAAATGAATTTTTCACTCTTTTGTTCCATGGCATTTGTGATAATTACTCTCGTTATTCATATAGATCCCACAATTATCCACTTCATAGCCACTCGATTGATTTCAAATATTTCAATATAAAATCAAATTGCCATTTGTGATCTATATATATGTTACGGCTAAAGTCCGATATTGGCTAATGTGCACATTACAATACTTTATATCTATACTACATAAATACATGAATTTTTAAACTGTTGTCTATCAGGTTAAAAAAAAGACAATATCGAACATTAGCCGTACATATTACGAGTATATATTATATTTAACAAGTTACTTATTTGGTTCTTTCAAATTTATCCACGAACCTTAATAATCTCGATTTTTTTTTTATTTCAACATTACGGACAACAGTTTCAAAATGTGTGTATTTTAACGGTAGGTATAATATTACTTATTGGAAATAGCATATTTGGTAAAATTAAAAATATTTATCGTAATGTTCACATTATACAATATCGGACTTTAGTCGTAATGTTTACGATTAACGATTTGAAAAATTAATGAAAACGTGTCAAAAATCTTTGATTTTTTTTTTTTTAACCAAAATTTTGGAAATCCTGATTTAAAATTTCGTATATACACAATATACACAATATCGTAGATCCTATACAATATACTATCTTCTTCTTCTCCTCCTCCGCCTTCTCTCCCAACTATTTAGGATCGGCCACCCTTCTGCAGGTCCTACATTTTCACTAATTAACTCCACTCTACCGCATCTTCTTCATTTATCCGGCCTCAGTTCCTCCCCTATTATTAATACGCGCCCGAGCTATCTTCTATCTATTCTCCCTCATTTCGTCAACTATCGGAGCTACTCCACTCTACTCTATATGCTCCCTCTTACATACTCGTTCCTTATTTTATCCTCCTTATAGTTACTCTACTCGTCCCCACCTCTAACATTCTCATATCTCGGCTAAACCACTCATTCTCCGTTTTTCTATATATCTTCCTGTATCCACTGCTCAACATTCTGTTGTTCCGCCCGCTGCCTGGTAACATTTACCGTTTAACCTAATTATATAATATTATATAAACACATTGTGCCCGTCGCGGACATGCTGTCGGGATAATGTGTATATAGAACGTATAGGCGATTTATTCAAAATCGAAAGCCCGCGTTACGAGCCGCGGCCCATTACGGTTCCGTGCCGACTCGGTCGCGGCGTTGTTTTTGACACATCAGTCATCGGCAGAGGCCACTTCCGTTTTCGCGGTCGTTTTCTATATTATATTATTGCACGCAACAGTACGGTCACGGCGCCTCTCTCCCCCCCCCCTCGTCGTCGTCGACGACACGTCCCACGTACGATTAAACACATTTGCATATTACGCACCCCCCTCGCCCAGAAAAGTGTACTTATTCCAGACGACCTCACTTGTACGACGTGTATATATAGGTACCGTCTCGATTACTTGCACGCCAGTTAATTATTATTATTACATCATGAGACTGACCGGTCATGAGACAATAATGAGACGACAAATTGTTTTTTTTTTATTTTGAATTTTGGTAGTATTGGTGCGAAATTTAATTTTCAAATTGTTGATATTGTTTTATTGTACTATTACTCACTTCATTACTTCTGAAAGACAAAAATGCATAGGCAATAGTATACACGTAAACCTATAAAAGTTCAGATCCAAGAAGGGGGAACACCTCCCTCAAAATATACTTTTACAAATTATTAATATAATTAATTATAGTTTCCCTAATATGTAAAAGTGCCGACCTCAGCATGTTAAAATTTGGGAAACGAGAGGATGTAAAACTGTTAATTTTATTTTATTTAATAAAAACATCAATATAATTATTTAAAATTCTAGAATGATAAAAATAAGTACATTTGGATGTAATGCACAATCATTTATAACAATAGTACATAAACAAAAAAAATTTGAATTATATTAAACTAAAAATAAAAATATGAATTTGAATATTATGTTGTTAAACTGTTGTTATGGATATTTAATCATAATATTAAATAACATTTTTGAATAGGTATATAAAAATATATGTTTCGGGAGAAAAATGTCTTGGTATAAAAAAAAATAAGGGGAGAATGTCCTAGATTCGTAGGTATATATTGATATAGGTACTATATATATTTATATACTTTTTGTGTAGAATGAATGAAGTATAGTCGTTGTTTTAGCAAATTCGTTTTTGTTGGTACTTTGAGGAAATTGTTTTTTTAATTTTTCAAAGCGAAAAATAACGAACAATTTTAATACAATCGAAAAACAATATATTTCACAATTCAACAAAATTTTGCTCAGATTAATTTTTCAAATCTAACGATTTATCTTTTCTTTCAAAATATCTAAAATAATAATAATACAAAAATAAAATGTTGGACGACCGTAGGGACCTGTGTTAAACGTAATTACTCATTTCACTATAGGAACACTAAATAAGTCCGTGTTTCGTTTTATCAACAATATTTTTGCTGGAGATTTAGACTTCATGTTGCAGTTATGGATCTTTCATTTCACAATAATTGTTTGTACAATAACATCGAATACATTATCTTCTTATAGATGTATAAAAAATTATTAATACCTATAAATTATATAATATACGGATTTTCTAGTCTTCGAATCCACGTTTTATAGCTGATTTTCAAATAAAAATAAAGAATATACAATTTTAAATGTATAAGAAGTTTTGGGTCACGTGAATAATAAGTGTATTTTTATTAATACTATTTTTTTTTCTCGTTTTTGTATAATATTTATAATAATACGTACAATCTTTTTCCAATGAAAATACCAATTCTTGTAGAAGTCGCTGCGTGTGATGAAATATTTTTCACGGCTCGAATTTTTCGATAAAAGGAAACAACTCAGTAGTGGACACGTTTTTATATGTTTTGATTCGGTGTTGTTAGTTTATACGGAAGATTATAGTTAATTGAGATTTGAGTGTCTGCGCCCATCTTCTCTATATTTTGGCTTTCTCGTCACGAATTGCTATAATATATTGTGCGTTTTCGATATATTTTATTGTTTGCCAAGAAAAAGTCGCGTTTTAATGTTTATAACAAGTATAAGATATTATTATACTTCCATGATATATAACAATAGATCGTCGTTGAAATGATATATTATATTACGTTACATATATTATATTTTGAGATATTGTACGCGTGACAATGACCTACCTATTGAATATCATCCAGCTTTTAACATAACGCCATTTATCTGTATGTTTATTATTCCATGAGTACCACCTACCCGCCAATATTATCTTTCTCGTTCAACGTCTCCAATATATATATATATATATTAACCGTGCTAATGAGGAGATAGCAGAGCGCAGTCATACATACATACCTGTAATACAGAATATATACTGTTTTATATATACCTTATAGTCTACTACAACTGCAGTACAGTCGCATAATAATAATAATTGTTATTATTATATAAACATTTTGCCATCTGTGCCTGTATATTATGATTTGTTCACTAAAGTGATGCTGAACCGTTTGTTGTATTTTTAACTTAATAAGTTCCGAGTCGTTGAGCTGAGCGAGATTTTTTTTCGTTTACACATTTGTACGCTTACATCAATAATATAATATTATACATTATAGTTATGAAACGTTGTCACGGATTCCCTGGTGTTACAGAAACTCATACTTACGTACGCAAATTGTCGTTTTTGAAGTGTGGAATACGACCGAGTGAGTAGTACAAATTTCGCAAAAATACCGAATGTAATGTCGGCAGAAATTCGACATCGGAGCTCTCGTTTTCCGCCGTTTGTAGGAATAGGTTGTACCTACGATGGTTTGCCATTTTGAATTTTTACGCGATTTGTCGTATTATATAAACGGTTTGAGGTTTCGTTATATAGGTATACTATTGTACCCGATAACATTAAAAGTATATCAACGGGGGCCGATTGGGATACCGGAAAATTTCCCGGTGACTGTGAGGGCCACGGTCGTAAATTTATATCCAGATAGGTATCGTACTTACATTTCAACGATCTACATAAAAAATTAATTATTTAATTTTACCCGATAAGAAAATGTCAAGATAATAATATTATGCTATATTATATTTCACGCAGAACAAGTCAAGTAAACTTTTTCTTTGAATATATTATAAATTTATCAGCAAAATATTGCTTTTGTTAATGAAAACTTAGTATAATGTACTTGTTACCAGGTCACCACGCCATAAAATTAATAATAATCATGACAAAATAGATAGGTATGTCAGCAACCATACGAATTTTAGTTCGATAATTGCATCCCTATTTTTCCCATATATTAGGTTCTTCGCTTTTCATTCAATTCTGTGTTGATAGCTTGGAAATATATGCTTGATATATATATATATATATATATATATATATATATATATATAATCAATGAGAGATAGAGAACTTAATACACGGTAAAAAGTGGGGGTACTTCACAGAAATGTGCGTATCACAATATTGCTCTGACATACCTATCTATTTTGTCATGGTAATAATCACACTGGGCCCTGGGAGTCTTCCTCATGTTTAAATAATAATCATTATATTAAAATTCTAGAAAAATTGAAACGGCCCATCTGTTTTTGATATCTAGAAGTAGGTACCAGTTTAAATTTTTGTACATTAGGTACGTGTTTTTAGGTGACATTTTTGTAGTTTCGAGTTGAATTTTTTTTTTTAAACATTGTTAAATTACTAATATTTAATATTCCAGATTTTACTATTTACATTATATATAAATATAATATATAGTACCTATATATATATATTGTAGGTTAACAGTGTTATTGCATTTTTCCCAAATTAGATTTACAATTTGCTTCGAAACCAAAAATTTTAAATTGATATTTAAAAAAACCTGAAACATTCCTTTGATTTTCACGGCTATATATTATATATATGAGATCAACTATATGTACACGTTTTTCTCTAAACGATCAATAGATGTTTTTCCATCAACAAAATCCACTTGTAATACCTATAATCATTATTTACCTTTACAACATTAATCTATTTTTTAATTATCTATATCAATTTTTAAGCTTAAATTTTAAGTTTGAAACCTGAAATCCGTATAAAATACTAAACGCATTTATATACACACTATATGTCTATTAATCACGGCGAAGATTACATATGATCACTATGTCCCTAGCGGCATTTAATTTATGCATTATCTTGTGAATATTTTGTATTTTATGACTGTCTTATAATTTTGATATGCAGTTGTAAATTTATTGAGTTATTTATTTTGAAAGAGCTACAACTGATTTTTTGGAGCAAACCCTTTAGCATTTTCAGCCATCAATAGTTTTAAAAATGTTTTGGTTTTGTATATTATAGATTTTTTATTTTGTAAAAGATTTGGTTAAAACATTTTCCCTGGTCAAAAATGTTTGTCAATTTGCCCCTGAAAGTATGTAGTTAAATATTCCACAGTAAATAATATCGTAATACATAAATAGTAATTTTATTATCGATTTATCATGTATTTGTCGTAAACAAATTCCATTATTTTTTCCAATTAATTAAGGTTTTGTGTATAGTAGGTACCAATATCATATTATTATATGTAATGCAATACCTATGTATACACCTATGAATAAATATTAATTTAAATACTATACGTTTCAACGTTTGTATGCTTTATATATAGGTTCAGAATTTAGTGTCAATAATGATATTATAATACCAACGTATTTTATTTCCATATTATAGACTGCAAACATGCACGTTGAAAAGAAATATTATATATATTATAATGATTATATATAATGTAATAATATGATAACGCTATCAGTTAATTATTGACATCGGGTGCGTATTATTATTATTAACTTATTATGTCCCTCCCCATCAGCTATCTATACAATTATTAATTAAAACAATATATTTGTTTTCGAATCAATTGCTGGAGTGTGTATACGGTCTAAAAGTCAAAAATATTTATTACCAATAAAAAAAAAAAAAAACGAAAAACCAATTAATTTCTAAACCATATAACGTTTCAATATACGATATAATATAATTGATAATATATGTGGGCGGTAATATATAGTAATATACAAAGTACAAAATAGGGTAAACATAATATAATATTTTGGTAATAAACATAACGTCAATTATTTAAATTTTATACGTGTATTATAATGTCCACTTAACACACTTTTCTTGACACTCAAATACACTTTATTATACATCACATTATACAACTCAATATCCTATATTATAATCTATTATATTAGTATGTATTATCATGACTTTGCGGTGGTGTATGTGAATTTTTTTCCCCGTTAACTTAATGAACTACATTTCAAGTGAAATTTCAAAACCTCGTAGACAACTTTTGATTGACAAACAGTGATATTGTGGAAGAATAAATTTATTTTTAACTCATTTGTTCCGTGATATTTGTGGTAATTACTCCTGTTATCATATTTTTAATGATATTCATTGATTCACGGTCCACAGATAATATATTATATAAAATAAACCATAGCAGATATATAGCCAACTACTACATCGCGCCTGTGTATATTTGATTTAAAAGGAGATTGATTATTTGCATTTTCATAACATTAGTTCATGAGATACCGCAGATATCTTAGGTATGAGATTAAAAGATCTATTTATTTAGTATAACTTGTTTAGAATACTTAAAACAAGAAATTGTATCTACATTATTTAAAGTACATAATACCTACTAGTTAAAACTTCAACAATTCTGCTTTAGGTAACATCATGTATAAGTTCATATTATACATAATATAAATGCGACTGGTGATTTCTTCATTTTTTATCACTTATAAGTTATAAGTTATCATTTTATTTATTTTATATAGTATATTCTGTACATGGGTTTAACTGTACTATGTACATTTTTCTTCCGTAGATCATTTTTATCACCATATCACCAGGGTCAGCTTCAAGGTATAAGCGAGCTAGGCACCAGTCTAGAGAGGTACATTTGTAGGTGCGGCATTTTTTGTGCTTATTTGGAGAGGTTTGTCGAACAGTCAAACCTTTTTTTGTACGTATTTACGTTCTTCAGAAAGTTCAAGATGGTTCTGGAAGGAAATTTATACGATGATAGGATGTACGCAAATTCTAGATAAAGTTCATGGTTTTTTTTTTTATTTTTAGGAGCGGAAAAATTTGATTTTGCCTAGTGCACTATTTTTATTTTTAACCGGCCCTGTTATCACACCATTTCAATACGTGTATAGGCAGTTCATTTAATTATACTATAATATAACCATGTATACTACATGTATGTAGTATACGTGAAGTTGCATGCATGTTCAACACATTTTTATCCACCTTCTTTTTACACGGGTTTTCAGTTTTGCTTCGAATTTTTATCTATATTCGCACTTGAGCAGGTAAAAGTATATTATATAGATTTGAAAAAGCAAGATGAATGAACTTATCCGTATTAAATTCTGCAAACACTTGATAAAAACACTCCCGGCCTAATTCAACATGATTATAATTTTCAAATAGTATACCTACGACTGTAATAATTAATAATGTAGAAACAAAAAAATCTATAACGTCTTTCGAGCATCAACTTGCGCCTTAAATAAATAATCGAAAACTACTATCCACTTACGTGTCACTTAGCAATATTTAAATTATCCGCGCATTTTAGCTAATAATTAGTAGTTAGTTACAAGTACAGTATAAACAATAAACATAAATAATTACCCTTATACTGGTTTCCACTCTCCCATTTGACCATAATACAACACCGCGATCGACCGTCGTCCAATTCGTTCGTGTGATATTGCTGTACGACTAAAATGTATATATACCGTTTATAGTGAGTTTATACATTATCAATATATTATAATATTGCAGTATGTTATGATATTATGTATCGTGATTCGTATGCTCAACCAGAAATAATATACTATATGTACCTAAAATAGTACAAGTTACACGCGAGATCTCGTTCTCTAATATAATCATCGGTAAAGTTTTAAAGTCAATAAAAAATAAAAATAAAAATCCTATTCAAACATCGATAAATAAATACATATTATATTATACTAACCTAACTTATATACGTTATAATATTACGTGATTTCACATCAAAATATATTCTATTTTACCCTTTATTATTATATATTGGCGCGTAACAAGTAACAACAACCCCTCGTGATCGATTTACGTCAGTTTCAAATATCTATACTTAAACTTACGACCTCATAACACGTTATATAAATAAATAGGGTCTGAAAACGATCGTCCCCCGCACAAGTATTAACTCCATACCTAATAGTCTTTATACCCTCTCGCCTAAAATAATAATAAAAAACTAAAAAAACACTATCCCCTGCGTGTTATTATACCTATTAGATTTCTATTTCTATATACATACATACATACATATATATGTATACAATAATATATATATATATATATATATATATACCTACATCTCGTATAGTCGTGTTTGTTGTTAATAATTCGCACCGTGCAAATGAAATAAACGATGGTATGTGGTTTTGATCGCATATACGCATTGTACACGTAATATAATATTAGGTATATATTTTATAACAATTTTGTAAATGTGTTTTTTTTTCTTATCAGTCTTCGCACGAACTTATATATACGAAACGGACAAGTTTTATTACGCCATATGACAACTGACCGAACCGTATATTTTTCTCCTATCTATTTATGTAAATTTATATCGTTTGTATTCGTATAATATATTTCCCCCTCCCCCCAAAAAAAAAAAAAAAAATTCAAATTATCCTCGTGTACGTGTACGAGGACAACTATATTATAATAAAAACGTTGTGTTTCGTCCCTTTCTTAATTTCACCTAAATTTCACTCGTCCTTATACGTATTTTGTACATTTTGTCGTCCTTCAACAGGGTATAGGTACCTATATATATCGAATATATTACACCGAAACGCGTGTGCTAGTCGTATATGTATAATATATATGTACAATGTACTTATACTCACTCTCAGCTCTCTTCGTATCTGAGTAAAAAAAAAATAAATAAATCTCGTTGACGGATTCGACGACCCTTATATATAATATTGTATGTGTTACTTTTATTGTTAAACGTGTCGGTTTTTCGCGTGCAATATGTTGAAAATCCTATTCACTATAAATATTACCCTTCGATTAAAATTTAAAAAAGTTTACCTATGAACGAGAAGGGATGTAAAAAAAAAAAATCGAAAAATCAATTTAACGTGAAGTTTGTATATTATAGGCGGGTAGTGGTCGGGTAAAATAATTCAACTTGGATTTTTCCGATAAAATAACAGGTGTTTGGACACTTTAGAATGCATATACAATATAGTAAAATAATGAGTTTTTTTTAGTTTTCATATTATCATTATTATTATTATTATTATTGTTATTTGGCTTCCGTAAACGTTTGGAAAAGTTTTTGACGGGATGGACGAGTAGTGTGAAATTCGGAACGCGCACGGAAACTTTCGATCGCTTGAAATCCCGGGATTCTCTTACGCTCGTCTCCCCCTATACAATAGTACCATTACATCATTTAGATAAAAGACGCAGCTGGAGATTAATTATCCGTTGTATATAATATATTATATACCTCTCCTTTAATATTAAAATATATAATCACGATTAAGTATACGTTTATAACTATTATAGCTTCTTGATGTACCAGTAGACATAGGATGTGGCAAAAAAATGTCCCTAATTTTGAAGTCGATAAAAAAAAATATACAAATTATCCAAATTTTTTTTTTTATAAAATTAAAATACCTACATATTATAGTGGATATACTCGTATATAGTTTTATTTTCAGGAGATTTTAATAAACACACATACATCACTTAAATTAAGATTTCTAGACGAATGTAGCAACCCTGAAAGATTCCAGATTTTTTTAGAGGGGAGGGGTGGAAACGTCGTAATATAAGAATGTATATATATTATATATTGTGGCTATTGTTCAGAACACACCACCACTTGCAGTGATGTGATTTTTAAAATCGGATGAAAGTAAAACTATATTATATAATATGCAGATACTTTGATCCAGCTGTAAAAATACATTTTAGATTGCTTTTTTTTTTTCTGTTGACCTTCAAAATTACGAGTATGTGCACACCGTGGTTAAGTACATTCGGTCGGGTTTGCGGTGTATACCCGTACCAGTCGTATTTATATATTATAAAATGTGCGCGCATGTTTATATAATATTGCACTTATCACTTGACGTGGTTGTCGGCTCAAGATAATTCAATCTCTGCGGTATAATATAATATGTACGCGTATGATGGGTATACTCCGTTGTTATAATTAATGTCATAGAGTTTTGCTGCCTATTATGTGTGTAGGCATTGTATATTTATTTTTTCAAAATGTCAATAAGTATGTACTTACAATAACCTGTTCGTTTTTATTTTACTTTCAGAAGCCACCACCGGAGAATGTGCAGATAACACTGCAGCGTCTTCGATCTGCAACAATTCGCCGGTGACCAAGAGACGAGTTTTCAGCGGGTATGTGTACTTACGATTACTTCTTTTCGCATGCATTATATAATATGTATATTGTTGTACTTACACGGAGTCTCGGCATTAAAAAACGCCTTTGGACTTACTACATACAATCCGTATTATTGCCTATATACCTGTATATAGAAGAATGTTGGTCGTTTAATACCTACATTACGAACAGTGAGAGTGGTCTGCAGAAATGGTTTTTTTTCGATTCCTACTCGTATTTCATATATTGATCCGGTTTTCCAGCCGCCGTGTTATGGCCATTTGAAAACGACCATTATATTATATATTATTCTTTTAATTATATCCCGCGGTATTAGGTATAGGTATACCAATATGTATACAATATAATATCGATTGTATTGAGAAAATATTTTAATTATAATACAATTGCACTCGTCACGTATTCGTCAATTATTGTCAATTAATTTATAATGTGCTGTATAGCTTTAAAAACGAATACATTTTTTATCGGTAAAATAGTATATTCTGCATAATAAATACGACTATATATTATATTAAGGTGGTTTTTAAGTATAGATAGGTTTTTATTTTATTTATTTTCTTTTTTTTTATCATTATTTTGGCACATCCGTTGATAATATTACGTTTTCCAATGCATAAAAATATCAAATATATTTGCAATAAATTGTTCGACATTTGTCTCTCTCTCTACTGCAATAACCACATTGCTAATATTTTTCTGTGCACTCCATTTTTAACGGGGTTCTGTACAGGCAATTTTTAAGACATAAAAAAAAATTCAAATTCAACAATTTAAAAAGAAGATAATCTATTAAATTAATAATCCTGTGTCCATACCGCTTTTTATTGTTATTTAATCACAATATTTGTTTAAAAATATGTTTACGAAAAAAATACAAATACAAATAGACTTTTTAAAATGGTTTTAGAGTTAATAAAACACCTATTATAAAATATTTATAAGACAACATTTCGGTTACGATATGTTAGTCTTTTTACTTTTCTTGTATCATTGTCTTACAATACTGAATACACAAAAATCCTTTAGTTTTTAGTTTTTTAAATCGCTGTAACTTTTTTGCTTATTAATATTTTGCAAAATTCCAATGAAATCGTCCCAAATTTTGTTTTCTACAAATTTGAACACAGATGTTTGAACTCTATAATAATTTATTTTATTTATTTTTTTTATTTTATTAGGACGGGCAAGATGCCCATTAATGAATATAATATGATGGTCGATAGCGTACAATTTTCTAAATTAAATACTTAGTGGTTACTACATACTTATTAAATAGGTAATACATTTTTAGA
>JAIPRL010000294.1:86306-159268 GCA_025469235.1 Pemphigus obesinymphae | reverse complement strand
TTATCGTAAACCCGTATACCGTTCCTATGATCATGTCCAGTACTCATTTTCGTAACTATTAAAACGCATACACGATCATGTATGGTACCCACGTTATCAGTCCGTGTCGCTTCTGTTATGTTCTGTGATATTATTATACATTTATACCAGGATTTATACATTGTTACATACCTATTATTCAAAATATTATACAAGTTTCAAGTTTACCATAACCAAGTCGTCTTCAAAACAGGTAATTAATAATATACCAATTAATAAATAATAATAGTCGTTTTAGTCACACTGGAATTAGGTACTGATATAGTATTACATACCTATTATAATATACCTAACTATAAATGTTTATAATATTTTTGTAGTTTCTGTGCTGTAATAATTAAATTAATTATTAAAAGTAAAATTTTTAATGTTCAGATAGGTATGTTTTATTGGCTATTTTACCAATATTGGATCTACAATTATATAGTGTAGGTACTACACCAATAGAAGTTTCAATGTAACGAAACATAGAACATTATTTTGTGACATCGCATACAGTAACTTCGCGGGATTGGGCATTAAGCATGCCAGTGTCATCTCTAGACGGTCTATAGGTACAAATACCGAACCTCTCATGACTCAATGAGATTACTATGTTACATCTCAGAGATTAGATTTTGCACACAGGGTCGATTCTACAATTAAACACCCAAAAGCGTTTAATTTTTCCTATTACTCACCGAACGTGGCTTTACACAAAAAATCGGGGATATCCCTTGTCTGGTATCTAGTTGCACGCCAAAAAATAATTACATCCAAAAAGCATTTACTTTTTCCTGTGACCTACCGACAAGGTTTTACATAATAAATAGGGTAAAAAAAATGTCTTTGTATCTTGGTACCTACCAACGCTCACCACTACGTATTGATAGTTGCATTTATATTTTGTATTAAGGTGAGTTTTGTTGATAAGTATGATGTTTATTTTGAGGGGGATTATGAATTGGAGGAGTTCAGACCGCGTTTTTGCCTAAGACCTTAGGCGTTTCAGTATATAATTTTTAGGATGATAGGCATTTTAGATAATTTGAAGCATAGTGGTCAAAGCCAGCGTGATAGTAACTTTAATGTGACATTTTTGTGATTGTTTCGATGAGGATATTTTATTTGTATTTTTTTGGAATTTCAGGAGAATAATTGTTGTTGTTTCTGCGTAGTGGACTTTGATTACTGAGATTGGTTTTGAGATATAGGAGGTTTTAATATCGAAGTGGTTGTTATTAGTTGAAACAGGTAAACGACGGGCTTTTTGAATTATTTCCAATTTTTGGGAGTAAGAGGGACATTTTTGGTAGTTAGCCGTATGGTATTTTCCACAGTTGCATCACTTTGATGGCTGATTAGCAGTTTTTGACCAATCCTTCATTAGGTGGTTTTCTCCACATTTAACAAAATAAGATATATGGCCTAAGTAAACCGAAAAGTGACCAAATCCTTGACATGAGTGGCATTAGGCTAGATGTTTTGTAGCTCTCAATTTTTATAGACATAAAGAAGCTGGAGTGGAGGTTGAAGATCTCTTTATTGGTTTTTTGGTAAAGTGACCTTATACATAAGAAGTATGCCTCCTTCCTTCATGAATTATTAACTGGGGTTAAAAACCAAGAAAAACTAGCTCTTCTTTGACCGTTTTCTCTGGAAAAAAGCTAGAGTTGTCTCAGAAGAGGACCTTAAGTTATCTCCCCAACTAGTGAGGAGGAGTAAAAGATGATTTTCTTGAATGGTGTGGCATGTGTTCACTGTGTCAGCTTGGAGTCTGTCGACGTTGTGTATCAGTTTTGCCATAAGGGTCCATCTAGGGGTCGCTTCTATGATTGTTTTTGCGCATTTGAGCTAGTCTTCTGTTGAAATAATAATTAGTAGAATGTAAGTTCCTTGGCAGTTTGAGTTGAACGGATAATTGTGCATGTAGGTGATAGAGAATTGGATCCTGGGTTTGTCGATTTGTCGTCAGAGGTCATGGGCAAATGCTGCTGACCGTTGAGGGCCAAGGTTTAGTCTTAGCATACATGGTGGGGTGTCACTGGAGATTGATGTAGGACTTTCGTTGTGAGAGGGAGAGTTGATGATAGAGCAGCTTGGAGAAGTAGAGTCACGTAACTTCAACTTTTTCTTATTCTGACGTTTACGGGTAGAGTGTGATGGAGATGAAAAGACTGATTTGTTCTGAATGGAGGTTGGTAAAGTATGTTTTGTTTTGCAGATGCTTGGTGGCGTGATGGGTGTATTTTGACGGCATTCGAGTACTTGTGTTATTCCATATAATCAATGTTTTTACGCACGACTCTGTCACAAAAAATCGGGTAAATTCGTACGAACTTCAAAAGCCCATAACATTCAAATGTATGAGTGGGGCGACATTTTTATAGATTTATATTGAAAATTAAAAGTAGGTGCTATCGATTAAAAAAAAAAAAAAAATTTAAAAAAGGTGTCCGGTAAACTAGATTTGTTTGTTTAGATATTTAACAGAAGGGGAAAAGTATTTAACTTTATATAAAATAGTAAAAGTAGTATTTATATTATAAATAATAAACATCTACTGCATTTATCATTAGAATCTGAAATGTTTAGGTAATGCATTTATGTCTAGAAAAGAGACAAAAATCAAAACTTAGACAATAATACTCGTATATTATAATACAAAAAATTTAGAAAAAGTTATCGTATTGTATTTTTGTGGCAGTACTTCAATTAATATAATTTAAGGTTACAAAATATTCATAAATATATTGAAAATATCCTTCATGATTATATACTACTATTATATATAACACTATACGTCTATATGAATACATATTAGTAGTTCGTGTTAAAGTAATATAAATATTCATCGTACATTTGTACATTATTTATGATATAAAATTGTCAACACATTTATCTTCGTATATATTGGTATATAACTAGCGCTCAACTGAAAATATAAAAAGTGATTAATGACTATTTAAGAATACCCAAATATCTGTAGCCTATCATTAGCAATGGTAAAAATAAATAATAAGTAATTTTGTTGAAAATTACGTGAACAATTCGAATTTATACAACAAAAAGTAGGTAGTGATGAGATTTTAAGATTTATTAATATGACAGTCATGGCGAGGTACGTATATAATGACGTTTTAAACATCCAAATTTTTAAAATATAGCTAATATACCAATAATTTAAGACAGCCAACTTAGCAATAATAATCGATAGGTACTGATTGCCGTAACTATTTATCTTGGGATGACACTGGAAAAAGAAGTATTAACATGATTTGCTAAAACCACATACTTAACAAAAAAATGTACGATTAAATAATTTTAATAATAATTATTAAAATTATTGTATTCATTTCACGTTGAGCCGGTTGAAGGGACTCACATTCAGATTACTTTTAACCATAATAATAATGTAGGTTTTTGTAAAAGGGATGTCACTATATATACTCGTAGGTATAAGAGAGTAATGTGTTTAATGTGGGTAGGTACTGCAAAATGTAACATATAACGACTATACAGGATTCGTGTGATTTACTGAAAATAAAAAAGTGTAGTAAAACTAACCATTAGCTGTTTATTATTTTCTTTAAACTGTGATAAGTACCTTTTTCTTGGGTGATTGTAAATTCCACCAATTTTTTAGTAAACCATGAAAAATCCACCGATACTAAAATTTTACCAATGCATAATTTTATACATTTTTTGTTTACTTTAATTTCTATCGAATAATCCTGAGTGCAAAAATATATATTAGACATCAGTTAAAACTTAAAGCAATTGATCCATAACATGAAAATTTACATAATGTTATTCAAATTTATAAAATACACATCTTTGGAAGAAATTGTAATTTATCTCTTTCCTCATGATATTTTCCAAGTAATTTTAAATAATTTATTTAAAATAATAATAATAAATAATAATTAATATAATAAATATTAATACTCGTATAAACACTTGTGATTATTGCTTATTATAATTATTTTAAATACTTTTAAAATTTTAATTGTCTTTAGTTATTAAGATAAGTATCAATAAGACGAAAATTAAAAATAACAAAACAAAAATATTTTTAAAAATTGTATCAGTGGACTTTACAATTAATTTTACAAGTTAACAAATAGTATCGGTCGAATAGAAATTTACTTAGGTAAAAAAAAAAAAAAAAAAAAAAAACCAATACTTCTCGAAATTTTTTTTAAATACAATAAATAAATAATTATGTCCAATAGTCTTTCAGATAAAAGGCAATAATTAAAAAAAAATAACTTTAACTTGTTAAAGTTTAAAAAAAAATTAATTTTTAAAATAGAGATTTATATATTTACTTATTATAGATTCTGAGCTAATTCGGAGCGATGAATGTATTTGTTTTACAATGATGTGTTTTTAGATTCTGAGAGTAGCGAGGAATGTTTTGGATTTACAATGATGAATTTTATTTTTATACCTGTATACATTTTTATGTAAAAGTAATAAAGTAAGAGTTTTCCAGTATAGGGGTTATTAAAAGAAAATCCATTCTAGTTATTGTTATTTTTTTGATTTTTTAAGTAGTTTTCAAAAGCAAAATGAAAAACTACCTTTAATAACGGAAACATTTGATAAAAGTTGTTATATATTAGAAAATAATAGATCAATTAATCATAGTTATATAGTAATTATAACTACCAAAAAGACCAAATATATCATAAATTAGAAAATTAAAATGCCTATAAAACGAATGTATATTGACGTCATATTTTTACGCTTTTACTGCCCGGCATTTTATTATTATTTTTGATAGTATGAAAAGTTTAATAACACTGTTTACATGTATTTCTATTCAAATAAATATAAAAATGGTTGATGATTATTTTATTTGATTTAATAAAATATTTATTAAAATATGTATAACAAACTCACGAAAACTGTTTGCTCCCTATTTACCTAACTGGTTAATGGCTGGGTATAAAAATAAATTAAATATAAAGAGATAAGTTAATACAAAGTCAAGTTAAACTATAGTTACGTTAATTAATTATTGGCATAAATAGTTAACTAAATAAATAAAAAATAACGGTTCACTATCTGAGTTAAAAGTTTAAAAAAAATAATTTTTAACTAGTTCACGCGTTCACATTTGATAATATAATATATACTATTTAAATATTATTTGAATACAATAAATTAAACAAAGGTGTTTAAAGTGAAAAACGGGAATGGTTTTTATTATTTTTTGAAGGAAAAAAGGCATGAAGGAAAATACTTATCGGTTATTGAATTTAGCTAGGTATACATTAAAAATCAAAATACTGATGAGTGATAATGGAGGTAAAGATTTTCAATGCATTATGTAAAATAATGAAAAGATATGAATAAATTATAATAAATGTGATGCAATATTAAAATTATACAAAACAAGACGCACACTATTGTGCTCCTTATTATATAAGTATATATATATAAATAATATAATATAAGCATATTAGGCTAAATGGAAGAGGATATGAAGTGAAATATACAGTGACAAGCATATGGCCGTCTATCAAAAACAATATTTAAAATAAATAAGAAAATGTATTAAGGTAATAAGATAAAGTAGGTATTGAAAAAAATTTAGTTGGTGTGTCATAAAAACATGACTTACGAAAATAATGTTTACGTAATGTACTTTGCTGTTGTTATTGAAAAAAACGTTTATTTCTTTTTTAATTTGAAAAGAAAACATTAATGTCTGGACTATAATAATATTTCTCCTTGTTGAGTTCGAGGATTATTTAATATTTAAGAATTAGTTAAATTTAAATATTGTTTTTTCATCAAAAAATGAAATTTAAAAGTTATAAAAAAAGTAAAAATAAAAAAGCTCATTATCAATAAAATAAAAACCTAGAATATATATCTATAGAATATGTTACATATAACCCAGTTTTGCCTTTTTAAAACAGATAATGATTTTTTTTTTTTTTTTTTGCTGATAAAAAGTCGGGTTTTAGTTTTTTATTTATAAAAATGAATTAAATTTATTTCGATTGTAATTAAACGTAAACCTATTAAACCTATTTCACTTTTTGTTGTTTTATTCTTCTCTCATTTATATATGTTTTTATTACGCCGTTGGCAATGCGTGAGCTACAATATTTATTATATGGCAAACACATTAAATGGATATTAAATTGGACTTATATATAGTAATTATTATTAGATGTTCGTGCTTACCAGGGTGATAAATTTAGGGATTTACAATGCGATTTTGGAGGGAATTTCATGCTTTTTTTATGGTGTTTAGACAAGAAACTTCATAAAAATGTATCAGCTACTTACAAATTTAGAAATAACTATAAAGCAATATTTTATATATTTTTTTCCTCGATCAACTTTGTGGACTATATTAAATTAGAAGAGTGGAAATATTTAATTGTTTAATAATAATTTAAAATAAAAAATAATAATTTTTTAACAAATTTACAACAATAACTAATTTTTTTTTTTTATTATTAACTGATATTGATGTTAAAACAAACATTATACAAGTATAATAAATCCTTATATATAAATTACGTGTATGTAAAAGAATGAATGAAATATTAAAAATATTATACCATCAATAAATATATACGTGTATATATACAACTATGAAAAGTTCTCATGTTTTATGTTTTAGAATTTAATGTTATTTTGATTATTTTAAAATATTTAAAAAGTTTTCTTTTTAATATTTAAATTTTTTTAATAGTGGAATATCTGGACTTCATAATATACTAAATACATTTAATATTAATATCCTCCAATGCCCTACACATATGTAGTAAAATTCCTATTAATTTTAACATTCATTTTTATTATATCTAACATCTGTACATATATCGTTAAATATTAATATTTAGAACTAGAAATGAATATGAGTTTTATTTATTTTATTAATTTATTTATTTAATTATATGAATTGTATATAAGAAAAATATTCAGATTTTTAAAGAAGATTTACATTTCATTTTTACTGAAACACAATAAAACAACTGAATTAAATATATGATAAATTAAATATTTTCGATAAAAAAGAATTTTGATTTGTTTCCTACAAATAATCAATAAAAATTATTTATCATGAATAATATATTAACTCTCTATAAGACTATGGCTAATAGATTAGGGATTTTAATGAAAACTGCACTTTTTGTCTTATTTGAAAACTGCTTTTTTATATCACAGGGTTCAATTTCCTACATCAAAGAAATTAAAATAAAACTTTTGATTTGCATTTATATTACCTACGATTTAATTTATATTCTTTTGCGTGAACATTTTTGCCATTTTTATGTATATTCTCTAAATTTGAAATGGATAGTGGATACCACGAGTATAAAAACTCAGACATAAATTAACGTATCAGTTGAAAATATTGTTTTAATAATCTGAATTTGTTACATATAATATTAATTTTTCTTCACGTAATTTTTGTTCAAAACATTTTAAGGTAATAATAAATAATTTTTCATATCATTTATCAGAACATTAAATCATTATTTTCAATGATATTTTCCATATTACTTGATAAATTGAAACCTGCGTCATATTCATATATATTATATGTATATATAATATATATTTATAAAATATACCTATTGATGGAATTTAAGGTTTTTCGAAAAGCCCAACACTCGTATGGTGATAAGTAGCTTTACTGAAACACAATACAGTTTGAGAGCTTCGTCGGCAATGACTATTATATATATATATATATATATATATATAGGTACGTATTCTAACCACATGCAATATAATAAAGACTTATTGTTGTACGCAACCATACATAAACCAATGCATTTATGATCTCCAGTATCTTACTTAAATGCTTTGCTAGTTTACAAACTATGTTAGGATCTGTATTTTAAATCGTCTATGATTTAAATTTCTTAAATTTGTTTAAATCATAGATTGGTCTTGTACATAAAAAGATAATAGTTAAATAGTTGTAAGTAATTTGTAAAATATTTTTCGTTGTTTACTTTTTTAAATTAAATATTACAAAATATCTCAAAATAATAAATACAATATTGAAGAAAGAAATAAGTACAAATAAATAAAAATTTTCTTTGATTTTATATTATAAAAATTAATTACTAGTTTTTATTATTTTATTACCCTAAGTACTAAATTGTTTGTTTATAATAATATAATACTAACATAACAGATGATTGAAATGTTTATGTAATTCGAAATAGTGTTAATTGAATAAATATTTGAACGAAACCGATGAAATTATTTGATAAAAATGCAGTAAATATTATTCTTATCTCTATAATATTGTTAAATTTCAAAGATTTTAAATTCGTACTGACAAAAATACTCTCATTTGTGTAAACATTTAACTTTATTTTTATAGATGCTTCATATATTTGGTTAATGGTTGAAACGTGTATAAAATAAACTATCCTTGGGCATCGCTAGAAATACGATTTTTAATGAAATGGAAGTCCATCATTGTTCATTGTTTTAGATTAATTGTGACTAATTGAATCAGTATAGGTACATATTACCTATCTGTCTACTACCTACACTACTGATGTATAATAATTAAGGCTATGGCTTAAATGCACTAAAAAATTGTCTAATATGAATGCACTTATGCAATTATAAATGTCAAAATATGCTCCTCAAATATACACTAAAAACCCAGAAATATGCATAAATAATTTGAATACATTTTTTTTTTTATATTAGATATTCAGAAACACATTAAAAAAATTTTTGTATGTGATATAAATAGTAGGTACTCTTGCATAATGTTTCATGATTCTTGGTGTATGCACGTTGTTCACTAGTATAAAATTCATTGAAAAAAAGGCAACGCAACTATCAAATTGTTCAAAAAGTTATAAATTTCTAAAACCATGAAGAACAAATATTTTAGTAGACAGATTTGAAGAAAATATACACTTTTATGCTCAAACATCCATTACATGTAAAAATATGCAATATCAATTTTCGTATTTGTATTTATAGCAATATGAAAAAGATTTTTACAGAACTTCTTTCCACCTAAGAAGTAATAAAAAAAAAATATGCAAATTCATTAAATTCACAGTTCTGATAATAATATTATACATTACAATTTAAAAAAAACTAAAAATACTATTAAATTATTAAAGAAATAAAAAATAAATTAATGAGAAATAACATTATGACCAAAAACATAAAAAATATATCCCATAAATATGCATTAAAAGTAATTGTATTTATTTTTATTTTTGATGAATATAAAATAACAAAATTTAAATAAAATTATCTCTAAACAGGAAAAACAAAAATTACCTAGTAAATCAGAAAATAATTTAAAATATACGCCTAAAATGAATTAATATAATATTTTATTGTTGATGATGACTTATTATAATAAGTTAATATATTTTTCCATATTTAATAATAAGGAAAAGAAAAAAAAAACATTTGCGTATTGCCAGACCTAATGGATGAAGTTTGTGAATTAACATCTGTTAAGTTGTGCAAAGTTGATGGATTTGTTGGTTTATTAGGAGAAATGAAATTGTAAAATAATAAACTAATAAAGTTTAATTCGAATCAAAAATAACGTACGAATTTCCAAAAATCCTTTCTTAGCCGATACCTATGCTCAGCTTCTTACGTGCAGTAGTGAGACTGGGTATTGACGTGTCAGTCAGTTAGTCAGAACTTTGATATAATGAAAACGATAATATACCATTTACCATGAACTTTATATAATACCTATGTATATTTATCTTCCTAATAGAAAAAATAAATATAATCTTTAACAAATGTATATTTAAATTTGATATAATATAATATAATATGTGGATAGTATAATAATAGTAATATACAATACCTACTTACATAACGTAAATGCAGTACCTAAGGTGCCAACTTAGATTATTTTTCTACAAATAAATTTTATTATTAAAATTGACATATTAGTGTTAAAATTGATACAGTAACTTGTATTCCATTTTGATGATATGTATGAATATGTCACAAGCTGCTGGGCCGATTTTAGGGGAGTTTACACCCCAACCCATCACTGAAAAGTAGGTCTCCCAAAATTAAGTTCAGTTGACAAAAACAGAAAGTTGATGACCTTTTTCTTTTTGCTTACTTACTGTTTTTGAAAGAGTATTTCGAAATAGTCGGCAAATTATAAAAATACCCCTAAGAATATGTATTCGAATTGCCTTGGTCACGAGTTATGACTCAACTAATTTTAAAAGGAGAATACCTATTTACATCCCACTTTATTTGAAAAATGTTATAAACTATTATGCAATATGCATACAATTGTCGATAGTTATAATTATATAACTACTACTGTTTATAGTACATTTTTTTTGAAATTTGATTATCCGTGTTATTTATTTACAATCGCATATTAATACCTTATTAGAGAAACTAATGAATAATGATCCAAACACGAAACTCATTTTTAGAAACATCTCGTTTTCAGTGAACATTTTTCCAAAGAATATTAAATATTTGGAATGTTTTTCCACGAAATTCGCCATACTTCGTCTCGTTGAAATAAGTAATATTATGTAGGTTATCCATACCTACTACTGACGACTTCCTGCATGCGACCGCTGTATACGATATTATCTTTCGGTAAGCACATTTGTGTCAAAAATGATATTAAATTCCTTTCGCATAGAACTCGCCGACGATGTGGTGACTAGGACAGGTGCGTGCACAATGTTATGTATTACGTTATTAACCGGCCAAAACTACGATTTACAAGAGTTGATATTTTTTTTTTTTTTTTTTATTAAACATTAATTATTACAACACTCTGCGATTTAATAAATATATTTTTAAAGTTAATTACTTGATATATTCATTGTAGAAAGATTTAAGAAACTGTATCTATTTATTTATTTTCTCACTCACAACAGTTGAACTATTTTATTTTTTAATTCCTGTAATAATAAGTAAGTAGGTACTTTTAATATATTTTGTAGACGGGTACACAAAAACATATACATTTTTTTGTCATTTAATAAAATTAAACCATAATTATAAAAAATAAATTATTTCAATGTAACTTTTTAGTTTTGAAGAGTATCAGTGAAAATTGTACTAAATTTTAAATAAATTTAGTCTATAAGTATATTTGTCAACTAGGTACCTAAATTACAATTGTCATGAATCTGTAATTCAAATTTTTTTTAAAATGACATTTCAAGGTTAGGAAAAAACGGTCGTGGATATGGAAGTAGAGAGGTTATCAGCATTATTATAGTATCAATTATTGTTTTACTTCAAAAATTCCGCCGATGGAAAAGTAATTAACATATATTGCTATCTTGTTCATGATGGTATAATTCGGTATGAGAAATCTGTAGTGATAGTATATTTTGTAATATCCTCCGGAATAAAGAATAACATAAAATAAATGCACCAAACAAATTTCGTTATACATTTCGTATAGGTATATATGTGTATGTATCTTGAAATTTTTTATTTTGTAGCTTGGAAACCATTCTGCCAAGTTTTCTAAAATAACAGATTCAAATTCATATTGAAAACCAAGCTTATATAGTCATGATTTAATTTTAATTTTATTTAATTTACATATAGTATAGGTATGCCAAAGAATTAAAGAATTATATTACTTTCTCAAAAACATAGATAGTATTTGAATTGAAATAAAAAAAAATATATTGTGCATTTAAAATCATATTATTCTAAATATAAATATCCAACCATAATCCAGCTTATAGCATTTAAATTGTAATGTTCATAGCATCTAAATATATTTTAAAACTAAAAGTAAAGTTCTAATTTATTAAGGACTAGTTATGTAATTCTTTAGGCGTTTCCAAACAATAAATTTAGAATTTTATCAGTACCTAGGTACTTCCTTAACGGTTAGCCGGATCAAAAATTGTGTAGCTAATACCATTTTAGGTATTCACTTCAAAATCATAAGGTTGTGTTTTGCACTGAAGATGGTAACATTTTACAAATACGTATTTGCTTACAATTAAAAGTACATTTTTATGGATTTTGGTATTATTTTATTTATATCACTAAAGTGGAACGATTGGTTTCGTTTTGGTTTTTGTAAATATAAAATTTTCAAAATACACATGAAAATGTGTTTAATTGTCACTGTCGTTAATTTCGGTTTGAAATATTTCTAGATATTAAATCGATTCAATTGCACTTAACATTATTTCAAAGTATTGTAATTTAGAAAAAAAAATCACTAGAAATAATGAGACATGTTATAAATTAAATATAATTATAAAGTTTACATTTTGTTTATTAAATTTAATTTTTGATCACAATAAATAAATGAAAATATTTCTAAATTATAATTAGGTAAAAATTATGGCCGACGTACACTTTATATTGTAAAGTTTAAAAAATCAAAACCGCAGAAAATTGTATTATGGTATAGGTACAAGTTGGTAACACAATTTTTATAATGAACAGGTTATAAGTACCTACTATTACAGATAGTGACAACAAAAATTTTAACACGGACAGTTTGTACAATAAAAAATTATAATTTATAGCTATACGTTTGGCTCACAAATACTCATATACATATACATAAATACATATGCAAACAAATCAATTCTATATAATATACATATAATAAATTAGTCAATATATAGAACATAATAACGTACCTAGTACATAACGCATGAATAATATTACGTTCCATAATATTATTCTAAATTATAACAACTTATCATTGTTTTCGGTAGTTTTCCCAACTGAGAAAATTATTGAATATATCATACATTATTATACGTAAATTTATTCGATGGAAAATATGAATTTAATTAAATGTACTTAATTAAATAAATAGCTTCTTCAGCTATTCTTAATTAGGTATATAAAAAAATATATATAATTTATTCATTAAATGTATTCCTCTAAGCAAAATTAACTTTTTGGAAATTATATTAAATAATATAAAACTATGGACACGAGAGAGTGTCCTACAATTGCAGTGTGAATCGGTAGCATTTTAATTATATGATATGATATTAATGTTTTTATAGATTTTGATGGTTAAATGAAAAACAAATGATTATGTTATTTAATGTGACAATGGTGTATGTTATTATATTAATAAGTGTATTAGTATATGTACTACAGAACAGTAGATAAGAAATAAGTATTCGATCTTAGAATTGAGAAAAATGTACTAAAAATTAAAAACTAATATTTATATCAATTTAAAAATATAAGTTAAATACCTACCTAAATATATATATATATATATATATATATATATGTACTAAACAGCATTTTAATAGACAAAGGTTTTTAATTATCTGTATTCATTTTAATTATATTTTTTTTAGCTTGAATGTTTTTTTTAAATAAATGTAAATTCACAGTTAAAACATATTATTGTTACTTTTTACCTTCTTTTGTATTATTATTACATGTTGTTTAAGATTCTCAAGTAAAATCTTTAAAACTTTTTCATAAAAATTGTATTATATAATTTAATTAAATTTTTGAAAGTTTTTATTCTACGCTAAAATTGTTAAATTGTACTTACTTCTACGCTAAACACAAAATACATTAGTATACTAAACACAAAGACAAAATGTGTTTAAAATTAAAAAATGACAAAACATTCCACTTAGGTAGATTTGTACTCTCACAGTCTCACATTCCTAAAATATCTCAGTACCAACTTCAACAACATAACATATAACAGTGATGTAAAAATGTCTTAATTTTTAATAATGTTTATATTTTTTTATGTTTACCTAATTTAAATTTCAGCATATTATATTATCTAAATGATTACTGTGGCACAATAATCATTATTGTATAGGTACGAGTTTATGTTGGTAAATATGGCGTTAGTGAATAATTGTAGATGATCCTTATTTTTTAATCGACTTTTTGTAATTTATAAGTGTAATTCTTTAACTTTTAAAAAGTTTTTTACTCGTTTATCATTATTTTCATACTTCTAAAAACTAAATGATGGATGAATTATTTTCAGTAAAATACAACCATTTTTTTAGATTTTAATACCTGAGTACAAAAACAATCGATTTTACAATATATTATGTATTAATTTAATAATGATGTTTTTATTATACAAAAAATATGTTATTTTTCCATATTTATTTTAAGAATAAAACTTTCCCGGACATTAAAAGTTTCCAAAAAAAGTTTTATGTATACTACGTAGGTACTAATCGACCGGAAATCAAACTCATGGGTCACAACGTCGTAAATTTTAAAAATTTATAACAGTTCTTTACTTTTGAGAAACTTTCAGAAATAAAATGCATGTTTTCATGCTTTTTTTATTAAAATATTGACAATAAACTGAATTTAAAATCATTTTTAAGATAATATATTTTTAACAAACTATACTATTGATATCATTATTCTTTATTTAAATCCAAAAAATTTAGGTAATCTTATATATTTAAATTAATTATTTAATATATTTATGAATTTAAATTATTATAATATAAAAATTACTTTGTAAATAACCATGGTATTTTCGAAAATTTTTCCTTTTTTTTATTCAAAAAATCTAGTTTTAAGTTTTCATCACATAAAGATAAAATTATAAGAATATATATTATTTATAATTAATGTTTTTTAAAAATAAATATACATTTTAAAAATAATTGTTTTATTTTTGCAAAAAAAAAGAGATGTTTTAAAAATGCTCCATGACTAATTATTTACTAAAATGTATACTAAATCTAATTTCAGTTTGAATTATTTTTATACTTTTAAGTAATTATTTGAAAAATATTTTGAATATTTTTTAAATATATTTGATAGTATATATTTCAAATATTTTTGACAGTATATATATATTCAAAATTAATATTTTAGTAGTTATTTTATTTTTATAACTAATAAATTCTGTACTGTCTGATAGCACAGAAAACGCAATGATAATTCAATGTTTTTCTTCATTAATAACAAATAATTATTAACTTGATGATGACCTTCAGTCGAAACTAATTGTTACTTATTTATATTTTTTTTTAATAATCTTGGTATATTTTATTCTTTTATATATTATTTTTTATAATATATATTATTTTTTATAATAGGTATATATTATTTTTATATATGGTTATACCAAGTTTTGCTTTTTGAAATGAATTATCGAGTCTGAACACTGCAGGTAAAAAATTATTAATACTGAAGACACATTAATACACCAGGAATATCTGGAATGATCGCGGTTCCTTATTGAAATTTTCATATTTCAACCCAAATGAAAATTATATTTAAAATTTGACTACCTAGTACGTGCAGTTGATTTTTTTGGACACGTTAAATTTTTTTTCTTAGTTATAGATGATCGGTAAGTATAAATTCGATTTTGTACTGTCCAATAAATTATAGACATATCCATCAGAGTATCAGACGCAAACCGAAAAATGATATCAAAATCTACTTTAAGATAAGCTCGATTCTAAGAAAATATATTTAAACGTAGACCTAGATCACTGTCAATTCCATGTACGAAATTTATCGGTACCTATACATTTGTAACATAATATATTAGAATATTCGTAGTAATTTTCCATTCTACTGGTATAGAGTAGACGTATATTGTTTCATAATATAACAATATATTTTTTTGATGTCATATAATTGAATAATGTTTAATATCTTTCTTTTCTCGTAAGGATTATTACACGAAATAACTTTATAGTTTGACGTTCTCGATCTGCTAAACGATAATTTATAACAAATAGAAATGTTTATGCAGTAATTGTTTTTTAATATCTAGTTTTTTCTAATACGTTAATAACTATAGGGATCGGATCGGCTCTATTTATGTAGATACTGAATCTTGATTTTGACTATTTATGTACATAGAATTATAGTTATTTTTAGATTCTAAGAGGAGCGAAGGAGCTATTGATTTTACAACTATATTTATTTTATTCTTTTCTAGAAACAATTTTTTGACTAAGTCCAATCATTAAACGCGCACCCTTTTTCTAGTAGAAAATTTGACTGCAATAGTACTTTAAAGAGGTAATTTTTAGATTTTCTCAATATTTTTATTTACGAAATTTTGAATTCCATTATTCCATTAATCAATGATTATATATACGAACTGAAATCATTAAAATATATTTATTTAAAAGTTCAAACGATAGAATTCAGTCAGTATAAGCAGTTACTGTGTAAGCACTATATGTATTTTGAATTTAAAAGTAATGATATAAATCATTTCTTTCATCGAAACGATTTTTATCAGAGCTTGGTGGAAATAAACAAATAGTCTTAATACTATTATTATATATTTTACATTATTCAGATTATTTAACAATCCGGTGTAAGAGAAAAGTTCGAATATAAAAGTAGCTGTATTATCAGGTTTAAAATTTAAAGTTACCACTTATATGACATATAATAATATCAAAAACTATAAACATAATAATGAAATAATTTTATTATACATTTTATGAAATAACATATGAAGTAGAAATTGTCGGTGGTTTTTTCTTACGTGTACAAAAAATTGTTAATAAAATCGTAAAATGACGTCTTTATAGTATACCTACTAACTAGATCCAAATGTATATGGGTACACATGATCCATTAGTAGAACGCTTTCTACTAGAACTATTGGAACTGATATAAAAAAAACCATGTGTTTTATTCGTAATTTCATGAAACAAATTTATGGCTAACTGCAGCTATTTGGTATTAGCTATAAATCTAATAAACCCTCCTAAAATACACGCAACTGCAGCAATATCCGAATCCTATTAATGACCATGCATAATGTCGATAATGTCCGTATTTTAATTCTGATACCGAGATGTGGGATTCGCACGATTGAACAGATTTCCACGGCTGCGTCATGATATTGCATGCCAAACGATGATATAATATACTTTGAAATACGTGAATTGCCCAATAAGTATAAAGTAATAATTCTATATCAGTATTAGTATTTCTATTTATAGTATTGGAATTTTATTTCAAACTAATATAGGCTATTTTATGCCTTTGTAATAATTAATATTGATAAAATTTGTATCCACACATATATATTAAACATCTTTGAAATGACGACGACATTATATCCTGTGGCATCATTAAAATGTACCATATAATAGAACCAAAACGGATTAAGTGTATATTAGTATGTCAATGATAATAATTATTATTAACGTAACCGAATGATAAATTGCATGTTAAGTAAATAGTATGATTTAAACAGTGTGGTGTATAAAATAAAAGATATTTATTATTATTTAATTCTATTAAATTTATTTATATAGATTATTTATTTATATATTTTTTCTGAATTTTGAAAGAGAAAGGACTTATCCATCCCCCTGTATTTTCCCCTGTTCAGAATAATATTATATTGTGCACTTGATGGTTTAATCATATATTTGACTATTTAAAAAAATATTTAACCTTCCTAATAGTTATGAGTATATGAGTATAATCACAGAACCCACACAGTATTTTTCATCGATAATCATTGTATAAATATTGGAATTTGATTGGAATTCAAATATTTAAATTTTAATGTTTATTAAATATTGAATAGTTTTTATATTTTAACCGAAATATTTAATAAACATTTATTTACAAATATTTATTAAATATCCTAGTAAATATATTTATTTAATATTTCTTCATTAAAAACTATAAAATTGAATTCCAAATTATAATTCAATGTTATATACAAAAGAATTTAAATAAAATACCTACCTATTAAGAATTATAATTTTATTTAATTCAATGCTTATTTCAAATAAGTTTTGGCTGTTTTAAATACAATATATTTATAATATCTTCCACAAATGCATATTCAAAATTAAATTTAAGAGGAAGGAGAGGTTAGAATCAGATAATTTAATATATGTAATTAAAGTAATTATTTATATATGTATTTTTAATACTGCGTGATCCTGTATTTTTTTATAATTTAAAATATTTTGTTTCCCTCGCTTACTTGTTAGGTAAAACTATAACAACTTTCGGTTTTCAAACGACAGCCTATGATTTAAATTATAAATTTTTTAATAATACATTTTACATAATAATAAATAATTTATACGCTTTGATTTTTTAAATCCAATAAATATTTTTTGAGTTATGAGCATTCAAATTCAAGACACGATAGAGTAAGTACATCTGAAATTTTAATACTTATTAATCGAGAAATATTCTTCATATTTAAAAAAAATCCCCGATAAAATATATTATTTTAGAATTAAAAATTTAAATAGTAGGTCGCTATTTTAAAATCAAAAATTAATATAGTTTTACCTAATAAATAAAGTAGAGGGATTCAAATTTTAAAATTATAAAAAATTCAGAATTCATTTTATAAATTTAATAAATTTGTAAAAAAAATTACACAAAAAGTATTTTTACTCTTTGAGATATCGAGCCTGGCTGATGGTAAAAAAAACCCTGTTTCTTTATATTCATATACCTACTGACAATCAATATATTATTTAAATATTTAATGTTTTTTTTTTTGTCCTGTAGTTTTAGCTATTTTTGTGTTGTTAAATTTAAATTATTAATCTCAATTATAGTAGTAATTTTATTGATTAATGACTAGTAATATCTGTATATAAGTAAATATTATACTACCTATAATGCATAATATATAATGTAATATATTATTATTATTATGCTGCGCACATGCGTATTATAGACTACAGCAATGTAAACTGCGTGTTTTACCATAAACGACCATCGTCCAATATCAATCGTAAAAATGAAAATAATCGCTTTTCCAATATTTTAAAACAAATATTAACGTTATATATAAAAAATACTAACTGAAATATTTACATAATTTTATATGTTTTATATTATTATACAATTATAAATATGTACCTAATATTTTAATTCAATTACGTTATCAATTGGAAAAATGATATTGAAAATTGGAAATAAAAGCAATACCCACATTGGTTGGTTGGAGTTTTATATTTTTATTTATATTTTTTTCACATAAATTTCAGTTAAAATAAATGACAAAACTCATACTTATCTGTATAGTAAGGCAGTCATTTATCATAATATTATAAACCATTTTCACAAAAGAAGTAGATACCTACAAAATATTTAATTGTTTTTAACGTATTTGTATGAAAACATATTTTACAGTTTAATATATCTAAAAATAACCCAAATTATGTTCTAACGTAATAGGGCGAGGTCATATATTAATATAACATAGAAGTTAATTCATTTTTCCAACTATAAATGAGATAAAACAAAGAGTTTATTTAATTTAACGTAATATTTAGATGATTAACAAATATAATTTTAAATTACTTAATCATTGTACATATTCTCTAGTAGCACCGGTATAACCAGTGATTATTACCCCCGGATATAAACTTCAAGGAGGGCATTAATCGACCGTTACACCAGGACTCCTCACACTAAGAAGGAATACTTGTACAATCCTATTAGTATCCCATTCAGAATTCTCATCAAGAACTCTTCAGTAAGTAAAATATCCCATTGCCTGTAATGAAGGTCTTATGGAATTAAATTTACACAGAAATGCCCGTGGAATAGTATATGATGATATAAGTATGGCGAAAGAGAATACATTTTTGAATCAGCTCTGCATATTTAATAACAGTCAGATCGGACTGGGACTGATTTCAAACTCTTTTATACACTCAAGTATATAACATACTAAAAGTCGCTCTTTTCAATTTTCTCCAGAGAATCCAAATCCCTTCACTGTCTCTCGCAAGAAGGAAATATCCAAAACCAGGAGGTGCTAGGTGAACTTCCCATTGATTTATGAGCAATTTAAAATTTGGTTTTTGACGGCCCAAAAAAGTGACTTTTAATATGTTATATAACTTAGTGTGCAATACATTTTGTCACCGGTACAAGCTTGTTCTGGCTGTTATTAAATGCGTCTCTTTTTCATGCTTGTTACTCGTATTGTACATTGTACACATATTTATGATATAATATGCAATAATAATATATAATAACTCTTACACTTTGAAATAATTCTATATTCTTTGCATAGACAATAGAGCTACTAATCATCATACTATATGAATATAAGTTAGGTCTATGGCACTATATTAATAAAATAATCAGTAATTTTAGAAATGGAATAAGTTTATGTAACTAAAATATACATGTGAGTAAATTTGGAGTCGAATAATGAAAAAAATCTATACCTATGTTTATAATAAAAATCTTTAATACGAAGAAAAATGATTTCACCACAGTCTTGCAATCATTTTTAACAATAGTACCTAGATTTTTCTTCTTTGCTCTCCCTCTTTCTCTTGACTATTTGGGGTTGACCTAGGTACTTTTTATAAAAATAATTTATAGATAAACTATATGGCTGTATCATAGTATTGAAAAATAATCATAAAAAACAATTTTCAACATGGATAACATTATAATGTTAGATTATATAAACTCTAGAAATGAAATATTTGAATCTATAAATAAAATGCAATTGTAATAGGTATGTATATATAATATATTAATGAAAAGTAGGTAATATTTTAATTTTTTAGAATATTATTTATAACTCTTCAATACACCAATGAACTCGGCATTTTAAATTATGAAATAATAAACGATTAATAAGATGGAAAACAAAAATCAAAAAATAAATATTTTGAAATTATATTATAATAGAAATCAATCTATAAAATGTAAATGATCTAGCGGAAATGTTATGCTTACTGCATCTTCACAAGGTTTGTCAACCAAACCATTCCATAGGAAATGTCGCCTCTATATTACTCTATGAGAGGATTTCACCCCCCTCCCCCCACCCTCCCCCACCGATATTACGTTTAACCAAAATACCAGCTAATCAAAATAATAATATTTACGAATGAGTTTTCGTGAAATTACTAAAAATATGGCCAAAATTATGTACTATTAACAAAATGTAGCACATTATATTACCTAATAATATAAAATAAGTTCTTAATTAAACAATAATCAAATAGTCATTAATTTGAAAATCATACAAGCATTTTATTCCTAAGTAAATATTTAAAAATTCAGTAGGTACTCGGTTATTAAATATTCCAACAAACACCGTTAACGATTTCAATGTCAATTAATAATATATATGTCACGTACTATAGTATAGTAAATTTTACGTTGACAAAATCGCCATGAATTCTACATAAACATCAGTTTAGGTAATATATTCACCGTTTGTTACGACCGTGAAATCTATATAATATATATCTGTATTATGTATAGGCACGACCCATCCAATTAGTGACATCACAAAATCTATAATATCATTATGGGTTAGATGTCTGTCATCGGTGATAAAAGGTGTTAGTCGTTATATGCACAATCCTAATTGAATAAGTTCTAGTCGAATTATTATAAATACCAAATATATGAAAAGGAAATGCTACAGTTATCAAAGTATCATTTTAGTAAGTAAAACTATTGGTATTATTCAAGTAACCATACGTAGACAGATTTATTGACATTTAAATATAAACATTCCAGTGATAGTATCTAAATACTTTTGTAAAGTAGGTACTTATAATTTTATCCAAATACTTATACTTAAATGATTTTTTGACTCGAGGAAATGATTTTTTTATTCCTAACGTTGTTATGGGTATTATTTATTTAAAACGTATATTATAATGATTTGAGTAGATTATCTACCTATATTTAAACAAAAAAAAAATATATATATATGTATATATATAACATGCATTTTAGATATTTAGAAAAATTTAAATATATCAAATTAATAAACTACAATAAGTATTAGTAATTAAATTTGACTTGGAAAGTATTTGGGTTTATAGGTATGTATCTAGATATATTTATTTAGGTACAAACATAAATAAATTTCAAGTTAAATTAAAAATAATAAATAAAATAAAATAGTAAATACATTTAAAATAAAGTATGTTATTTATATTATTAAATTAATACTTTCAGCTGCAGTATTTAAATAACTAAGTACTTTTTTAATGCATTAATGTTATTGCTAAATTTAAAATGATAACTGAATCAATTATTATTATCATTAAAATCATATTATAAATCACAATTGGTACTATATATTTCCTAATAATTGTTTATGTTAATACTAATTGTTCTTTGTTAAGTTCTGAATTATATATGTATAAAAGATATTGTACAAAATTGAAAATATAAATGAAAAAAAATAATATATCAAAATTGTAAAGTTAATTTGTATAACTCCTGAAGTAAGATTATTATAGGTAATTGTAATTGTAATTGTAAATTAAATTAATCATTAAAAGTTACTATTAGTGAACCATTATTATATGAATACATATCAAATGTTTATAAATATAATATACATAAAAATATTACACAAGTATCTATATGCAAGGCTGAACAAGTTAATTTATGTAATTTAATTAAGGTAACTTAAATTATTAATGCATTTTATGTAGTTAAAAGTTGATGTTAATATCTTATGAGCTCAATTAAATAAAAACTTAAAAGTTAATTTATGTTAATTGAAATAAAAAATTGCCGTTTGTGTGTGAAATAAAGGTTTAAAAAAAATTCAACCTCTCATTGTATAGTACCTATATATTATATTATAGTTTCCAATATGGCATTGTATTTATCTAATATAATTATCACGAGTTGTGGAATTTACTACTTATATAACACATTGTGTATTATTGTATCTATTTCCGATTGAAGAAAAATATTTGATTTCCGACAGTTCTAATTTAACTTAACTAATAAAATGTTTAATAAAATCGTTAGTTATAAGTTAATTACTAATTATAAATCATTAAGTTAAACAATTAAAAGTCACATAACTTTTTAATAGCTTTATATCTAGCCTTCTAAATAGGTATGATATAATACTAATATTTTAGTATGTGTATCTAATTTAAATTTTTATCATTATGGTATTATATAGACATATTATATTATATGGTATATATGGTATTGTATATAAATATAATATTATTTGAATAAAATACATTTGAAAATAATATTATACAACTAATGTAATAATAGTCATCTCATAATTATCTCGACAAACAATTGAAATAAATTTGATCAGTCAAACATGACCATATAATTTTGTTAGACACTCGTCCAGATGATTAATGTTACAAAATATGATTACATATATAGACAAAGAACCAGAATAATCATATTTTCAGTATTATGAAAAACTTAATATGATTATTTAATATTATGTAACTTTACAAAATAGTAACAAACAAAAAAAAAAAAAACTATACATTCTATAGGCGTTTTAAATATTTACATTAAACATATTTGAAAAAAATCTAAAATAAGCATTTTAATTACATATAAATGTATATAACAAAACGTTTACCATTGATATTTGATTAAAAAATGATATAAATGAAATATAAAATGATTAAAATAATTTTATTTGTAGTTTTTATATAAAAAACAGTTTCTGTATTTTTAAATTATATTTTCCAACATCAAGAAGTAAATATTATAGCGTAATAAATACGATGATATAATATAAAATATTATTGTCCCTATATATTGTGTTTATAAATGATATAAACGTCTTTTTTATACAAAAATCCATTGTACCAATGGTTAAATTAACTTGCGAATAACTCGGCTAACAATAACTTAAATATATGTATTACTTTGAATCACAATATATTACATTTACTTATATATTTTACTTAAGAAATTGAAACATAAATGTAACTTAAGACAATTTATGGCTTCGGGTTATAATTATACATTTTCAGACAGACTCGAGGCAATCCTTGAATCATTATGTATTCGTATACTCGTAATATAATTTCTCTATTGTAGTTATTAAAAGCATCTTTCAAATACCCTTACCTAGTTGTATATTATAATGGATCTTAAAATAGTAAAATTCGATTGCACTCGCTAATAAAATGAAATTTTCATGTGATATTGGAAACGGTATGATAATTAATATATAAGACAAAAGGTCTAATTTAAAAAGCTATTCTAATAAACAATAATAATAATAATACGAAATTGAAATTGCATACTTCGATATGTAATTAATTGTATATTTATGCTTATTCTGTATAAAACAGGTTAATTAATATTATTAAAATGAAATATTTAAATAATATTACCTATATAAATACGTACCTATGCAATTATACAATTAATATATAAATGATTGTGTTCAATCATTTACAGAATGAAAATTAAAAATATACTTTTATAAAAAAATTGTGCAGAAGTGCAGTTAAAATATGCAGTTTGATAAATCTATAGTAAATTATAAAATAAATATTATTATATATATAAAGTATATCACTTTTCAATAACAATCAAAACAATACCGACTGATTTAGTTAATGCTTTATAAAATAGGTACTATAAAAACTACAATATAATATAAGTAACGATAATTACTATAAATGATTAACTAAAAATAATTTTGTAATAATTGTTTTAACTCAATGATTGGTAAGTTAATGAAAAAAATAATAAAACTAAATTAAATTTAAAAATCCAAAAACCTTCAATTATATGTAGGTTAAAAGTTGACTAAAAAAATGTCATCTCGTTAAGTCTAAATGAAGAAATCCGTTTAGTAGGGGGTGAAAGCACTTCGTTCGTTAGGTAGGATACTAGTGGTGAATATATTTATATATTTGAAAGCAATGATAAATCATTTCTTTCTAAAAAAAAAAAAAGATTCTGAGCGAAGCTTCGGTTTATGTACTTGACAATTACTGCAGATAATACCAATTATATATACATATATATATATGATAATATTATACAATATAATGAACAAAAAAAGTTGAATAGAGTGCAAAAAATTATTTGGTTGTATAACCGAGAACCCCCCGCGCACAATACGGTCAGCAACCACTAGACTAGGTAGACCGCTGTTCCAAACGAAAAAAATATGCTTCCTAAACATATAGGATAAAACCGTTAAATTTTAATGTGATATAACTTTAAAGCCAAGTCCGACCGCTAAATTCCTACTTCACCATTATTTTTTTGTTAAAAAATACATAAGTATTTAAAAAAAAAAATTCAAAAAATCTAATTTTTCTGTGAAGAAGAAAAGTTATAGATATCTATAATGAATTAAATCTCTCAAAATTGAAAATTGCTGGGGCCTAAAAATTAGTAAAAATTTTCAAAAACGTTTTGTCTTCATAATGTACGTACATACGTTTTTGATGAAAATTTCAAGTTGATGGATCCATTAATTCTCCAAACTACAAACAAATTTGATATCGAAATGTCGAAATAATAAATTGGGTATTGAAAAAGAATTTAAAATGCTATTAAAAAATATTGTAATACCGATTTTTAAAATTTCATGTATGTAGCTGGAATGGCATATTTTTAACACTTAATTGGCATATTTTTAACATTTAATTAAATTTTCAGGTCTTAAAAACTAAAATTAAGTCTATTATGAATTAAATGTCTTAAATTTTAATATTACTATACATAGCCTAAAAATGGGTAAACATTTTTTTTTATTATTATTTTTTTGCGTATATATGTTTGTGGTGTAAATTTCATGCATCTAGCATTAATATTTTCAGAGTTATAAAGAATTTTACCACAATCGTGTTTTCCGATTTTTATGCTAATTTTTTGATAGTTTTTTCTTAAGCATTTATCGAAAAAAAATTTTAAAAATCGAAAAATCATCTCTGTAAAATGCCAACTAGATGCAATTCGCTACCCTACATGTAATGATCGGAACACTTCTTCTATAGATTTTTCGGGTACAGTTATAAAAAAAAAACACATCAGCATAAAACCAATACATTCCTCGCTTCATTCAGAATTTAAAAGTATATTAAATAATTTAAAAACACTTCCACTAAAAATTAATCTTGCAGGTACAAAACAAAAATTGTAACTTTCAAAATAGTTTTTTTATGTAAGGATTATTATTATAAATAAAAATTGATTTTGATTATTATATTTGAATTTGGATTACAAATTTTATAAACCCCCAAAAATCATTGTTTTCTCCCTAATATAGTACATTGGATGATTCTAAATATTAACTGTAATATATAATGAGTTAATACGACGAAAATGTAAAGTAGTTAAGTTAGTTGGTCACGAAAGTATTTTTTATCTAGACAGAATCTATCTTTGCACTCGTGAAATCAAATTTGGTTCGAATCTAAATATAAAATTGGTTTACGATCGGCTTAAAAGTAATACTAATAATACTAATATTCAAATGTGACTTACTTGAATTCCTGTAAATGGTTTCGTTCAGTTTGTGTTCACATTCTGAGCGCAAATGATTTTGAAATTCAGCAGTGATCCCCGTAGGACTTTCTGTACTCATTTTGCGTTTTAAAACCGAACCGCAGCATTCATCGACTTTTTATTGGTAGACGGTAACTGAAAAAAGAAAAATATGATTAATTTAATTATATTTTTATCTAAACACGTTTAAACATGAACTCAATTGACATTGATGTACATAAAACGACTACATATATTATAATATTAGTGGATATTGAAAATACTATAAATATTAAAACAAAACGCGTCGTAGTATTAACGGGACAATATATCGAATAAATTTACATTTTAGCACAATTTTCTATTTATTAGGTTATTAATGAGAGACCTCATCGATTCTATAATTTAAAAATTCATCATCATTTTCCAGATGTGTGTCTGTATAGCGAACTTTGCATTTTTGTATACCTAGTCATTTATGTTTTCTCATACGTCGTTTAATATTATTTTACCAAAAAAACACTGGAAATTACTTACAGTTTTGTTTCTATTAAAATATCAAATTACATGTGACAACTTCTTGTAAGAGTTTCTAATACATTTTTTAAACTTTAAGCAACTTAAAAACGTAAATGTATAATATGATAAGAAAAATACTTACATTTCAGGTTTATCATACCATTAAGACATATTTTTTGGTTTTCTTGAATATATATATATAGGCACAATATAAATATATGTATAGGTATAATACTATATTATTATTATGTATTATTTACCTACTAAAATATTGTAATTATTCATCATAAATATAATTCAATAAATAATTCAATAGATCGTGTTTTATTTGTATATTTTTGTCAATAACCTAAACAAAAATATTCAAGAAAAAGCAAATTTATAAGTGGTAAAGCACATTGCGTGCATCATTTCTGAGCTTAAAATGAAATACAATTTTCAATCATAAATCACTATAATATAAATTAATAACATGTTATATATTGCCAAATAATATTCGAGGTGTTAAAAGTTCTGGGCTTAAATATATACCACAACAAACATTGTATTCGTCTTTTTCGAAAATATCCCTGTTGTATATTTTCGATATTGTGTTTGTTGCCGAAAAAGACAAATACAATATTTTGCAATCCACGAAAGTTTTAAATTTCAATACATTCATTTCCAAATGAGACGTGATAAATATTGGCTGCTATCTTTATATATATATATTTCTTCTGTCCGTGTGTAAGTATTCAAACTCCTCCTGAACGGCTGGACCGATTTTAATAAAACATTTTTAAAAAATTTTATCAAGATTTTTCGCATATCATAACATATAACTTCAAAATTTCAATCCTCCCAATGTTTTTTTAAATAAAAACTTCATAAGTTCATTAATAATAATATAATCGATCATTATAAAATTCTGAGAAGTTTATGAATAATTGACCTTCTACAGAAGTTTGTGTACCATAGGTGGCGCCGATTTCGAATTATGTGGTATTTGTAAATATATAAAATATTTTTTAAAATTGTATTAAAATGGATTAAGTAAATAGAATATGTAAAATACTAAATACTGGAACAAACGAAATTGTATAAGATTGCTATGTTGCACCTATACAGAAAAGTTTCTATAAAGATTAAAAATGTATTTAAAACAAAACAATCTAATCAGGACAACGCCGGAAATTTCAGCTAGTATATAATATTATATATATAATTCTTCTATAGGTGTGTATGTCACTAAGCTCCTCCTAAACGGCTGGACCGATTTTGATGAAATTTTATGTGCGTTTGAGTGGATCCCAAGATGGTTCAGATTCATAATTGGATCCGGTAAGTGTCGCTGCAATCGGGTTCTAAAAATTATTTTTTAAACTTATTTTAAGATTTTTCACATATCATAACATATAGGTAATCCCAAAATTTCACCCCTCCCCTAAATATTTAAAAAATCATAAGTTCATGAATAATTAATCAATAAGAAAGGACAGTCCATTTTTATGCAAAACGTTTCTGAAGACACTGTTTAAATATTTTACAATTTTTTTGACAGAGTTGTTCGAAATACTTCCCTGAGTATCCTTACATCGCCAATTTTTTCAGTGTTTGCTTGAGGTGGAAAGAGAAGGGGTGTATTAAATTTATGATATTTTTAGTGTCAAAAAATTAAAAACCAAAGTAGCATAACCATTCTTTATGCGAACGCGCTGTCTTAACTACGATAAATAATTGATCTAAAATAATAAATTTCCAAATATTAGTGAATTTAATGCAATAGAAATGGATTAATTTTCCATTGATACCTACAGTTATCGACAATGAAGAATTGGTAAATTTTCCTACAAAGTTCTTAAATTACTAAATAGTTGGAGTTTCAATTATATTATTAAGAAATTTGAATTATCCTAGGTTATGTAATGGGACTAGGTTTTATGTGACTTCTCTTACAAAAAGTGTAATTGAAGCTGTAATTTTGACTGGATACCTTAACGATTTTTCAGTTAAATTCAGAAGATATCAGTTTCCAATAAAAGTTCGTTTTGCAATAACAATAAATAAAATGCGAGGTTAGACATTAGACCATTGTAGAGTAGATTTGAATAGTAACTGTTACTCACATGGACAATTGTAGGTAGCTACAGTTTTAAGACCTGATCATTTATACGTTTATGCATCCCAAAATATAACTCTGAATGTGCGGTATATCAAGTTGTTTTGACTAAAGTCACTTATTAATCCATTACTTCATTCAGAGTTCTATCTAAATATAATAGAATTAATATATAAGCGTACAATAATATGTTTATAGAATTATTTTTAATAATATTATGTGTGTAAAATTATTTTCAAATATTACGGTCGAAGCCGCGGGTAATTCAGCTAGTATATGTTATGTTGTCATATACGTCAATGTAGGTTTTGACGTATACGGCAACACAAATTGATAAAACAAATCTCAATACTAAATACTTTAATACAATCGCATATATCAATATAAAACATAAATATTATATCTGGCCTTTTCGGAGGTATTTTGTGAGTACAAGAACATAATACCATAATATTTTTATTATCAGTAATAATTAGAAAAAATGCAACATAGACAATTTATATTTTTGACGGGTGTGATGACATTAACAGGTTTATTAGTATACATGTCAGTATGTACACATTCATATACATATATACCTAATATACCTATTTATAATACATATATATATATATATATAATATATATATATATATATAGTTTCGCCGTACCTACTTCAGTTTGCTGTGTTCAAATAAAATATGACTTCATATTTTGAATAATATGGGTTATTTACAATTCAATTTTGATTAAATGATTAAATATGTGAATATTACAGATATTGTTAATGGTTTTAAATATGCATTTGCATTGTTGTTTGAATTAAAACATTTTTAAATAAACCCAATAATAATAAGATAAAATAAAAAAATGTATTATATAAAATTAAACCTATAATAATAAATAAATAAAAAAAAATCCCAAAATGTAAGTATATAATAATAATAATTAAACAGAATAAATTTGAAATAATTCCTAAAAATGAATATAAACCATAATTGGTTTCATAAGTACATAAATATAGTCATATAAGAAAACAAATATTAAATCGTTGTAAAGAAAGAAAAATACATTAAAAAAAAAAAAATTTTTGGAGTAATTTTAATAACATTAAATACTATTAATTAGTAATTATTATTGTAAAGAAAAATTTAAATAATAAAAATAATATTTGGTCCTGTAAATACATACTTATATATATATATAAAAAGGTATATAAAATTAATTGTATAGAATGTGAGAGAAAGAAAAAACCGTAATATTTTTCTTTCATAACAACTAATAAGATATACTACTCAAATTCATAATTATTAAATGAACGATTTTTATTAACCGTATTCCTGTCTTATTAAATTGTCTACATTTGTATGTGTATTTTTATTATTATTATTATATATATTTTTTTTTTGTTTTAATCTTAATTGTAATGCGATTCCCCGAAACAGACAGCAGCTTGTATAAATCCCGATTGCCGTAATATTTTGTGTAGAGAAAAAAATATCACCTATTATTTCCATATAATCATCATAAAATATTTGTTTACTATTAACCTATGAAGAAAAAAAAATGTTGGAATTCTGATAATGGATCGTTTAAAAGTTTACTTTCGATGGTTTCTATAATGTGTCTAATTTTTGTAAATTTGATATTTTTATTTTTATTTTCTAATATCGTATAATCATTATTCCCTATATATATATATATATATATAAAACAAAAATAAAATAAAGCTAAAATCAAAAAATATTAAATAATAAAAATTAATACTAATAAGGATAGGTATCTATATTTATATATGAAAATAAATTTCCTTATTATTATTTTATACCTAATATATTTTATAACCTGTAGCTTTCGGTAAAAATTCTACCTAGTCGCAGTATCAAAAATATAAATGTATAGAAATCATCATAAATACATAAACAAAAGCATATACTCTTTCATAGACGAAAAACATAAAAAAAAAATTTGAAAACGAATTTTACACACATAATAAAAATACGTACCTACCTACATCGAGTATGTCCAAATCGCAAAAATCATATGCGAAAAATAAACTCACAAACATCTTTCTCGCAAGCAATAAAAAATATATGTACCTATCTTTGTTACATTGACATTTTTTTTAATCAAATACGGAAAAATGTCTGTTTTTTTTTTTTTACAGTAAACATATAAAAAACTAGAAATCATAATTATTCATAAACGCAAAAAGATTTTACCTATCTCTGACACATAAAAATCGCAACAATCAGACATGGAAAATGTGGGTTTTCTTCTTTCTACAGAAAACATATAATAAAAATAACTCGAAAAACGTATATTAAACACGTCAAAAAACATGTACCTATCTACAGTACTCAAAACATGGAAATGTAGGTTTTCTACTCCATATAGAAAACATAAAAAAAAAAAAAAAAAACGAAAAACTCATATCTACTCGTTGTCAAATAAAATATTTCCCTAAACTCCGAATGGAAAAATTGACTAAAAAAAAAAAAAAAAAAAAAAATCCAACGAACACAAATACAAAAGAAACCCTTTGCACACGGGAAGAATATAACGCTGTATATGCCTATATAAACCAACCTTTAGTAAATATCACCCGAACACACACAGAAGTCTAATAACGAAAACTGGACGTCGAGGATTTGTGGATTTAAAAATTTAAAATTACGTTGGGCCAATGTTAGAAGTCGTGGAATCGTGGAGGTGCGAGTTCCAACTTCATATTGGGTCGTGGAGGTACGAATTCCGTTGGTCGCCAACATTATCGTAGTCCTTATTGGTGACTTTAATCTCGGAATCGTAAGGATAACGAATCCTTGGTGTAATGTACTGAACTGCAAAAAAAAAAATCCAAATCTCGTGGAGTCGTGAAGTTTTGAGTCCCATTGGGGGCCAACTTTGTCGCGGTTCTTGTTCACAACTCTTAATCTCGGAGTCGTAAGGGTATCGAGTCCCGTTGGGCGCCAACATTGTCGTATACATCAATGTAGGTATTGACGTATACGGTAACACAAATTGATAAAACAAATCTTAATACAAAATACTTTAATATACAATGGCAAACGTATATCAATATAAAACATAAATATCGCGGGCGAGGCTGAACATAATACCATATTATTTTTATTATCAGTAATAATTAGAAATAATGCAACATGGACAATTTATAATTTTGACGGATGTGATGACATTAACAGGTTTATTAGTATACACGTCAGCATGTATACATTCATATATATATATATATATATATTATAATTACATAGTTTCGCATTCGCCTAACTTACTACAATGTACCTAACTATGTATTATATATATATTATTATAAAAAATTATAGACAATTTTGATTATATTTGACGTCAAAAAAAACAATACCATATTAATAAGGATATCTCATACATAAATGTTGGTCTAGACAAAAATAAAACTTTTATGAAATTATATCGTTAACCATGGTCCCGTGAACGTCTGGCGGACAATAACATAACAGAAGTATAAATGTAATCAACGATAGTAATATACAGCAGAAACGACTAAACCAATACAGTTATTTTTTGATACTTGCGTAATATTGTATGTACACGTTTAATTAATAATAACCCTTCAAATTATAGAACGAATGTCATACATATAGTATCAGATGAGTAAATAAAATGTAATGAATTAAAATACAATAAACTACTGATTGCAAAACACATAAAAAAAATCGTCATGTTTTATCCGTCCGCCCGCTATAATCTACATTCATCTATGCTTATACGCGTATTGACTATAATTTCTTATTGACTCGATTGAAAACAATATTTCATTATGGATAGGATAATATATATTGTCTGGGTGTTGAGCACTCGACTCACTTCACTCACATCGACGCACAAGCATTTATTAATTGAAATCAAAGGCAATAATATTGTGGTATTTTAAATACGATTCAGATACGGAGGTTTTTTTATTAGTTATATTTTTAAATTTGATTAAAACAATATTTTAATTAAAATTTCCCAAAAAAACAGGTTAGATTAACCAATAACTCCAAGAATTTAAAATATTTTCTCTGCGTTCGACATATTAAATTAAAGAAATTTTTAAAATGTATGTTAAGATTAATGATATATACGAGTACATTAAATAGTAATGACGAGTCAAATAATTCGAATTTTCAACGGAACCGAATATCCAAAAAGAATCAAACCCCGAGTTCAAAAATTAACCTCTATATCAAACAAAAAAATAATTAAACTTAAGAGGACGCTACCCACAAGTTTGTTGTCTCTGTCTTACGTACGTATAACATAGCAAATCTACGTACGGAATTCTTACTACAGTTTATGTATAACTAATATTAGAGTAAATTTACCTATAATCAAATTTGTAGAGGATAAAATAAACTATGCAGCAGCATGGAGTTTCTTTTTTAATTTTATTTTTAAAACTAGTTATATGCATTCAAAAAAAATTGTTATTTAACTACTTATAACTTGTTTAAAAATACAATTTTTAAAAAAGAAACTCCATGCTACGGCATAGTTTATGTACTCTTCTACATATTTGATAATAGGTAAATTTACTCTAATATTAATTATACATAAACTGTAGTAAGAATTCCGTAGGTAAGTAGATTTGTTCTGTTATGTGTATGTAAGACAGAGACAAAACAAACCGTGTAGGTTGCGTCCTCTTAACTATTTTTGTTTCTGATTGAAATTTGAACTCAAATTTATTTTCGAGTGTAACTATGTACATACCAATTATAACATATAATATAATAATAGAGATAATATTGCAATTTTCGGATACATAATTTAAATTTATGAAAAACAACAGTATGGAAAAGAGATAGAAGCATTTCGAATATAAATCATTTATTTCAATAAAATGATTCCGAGTGGAGCTCGGAAGACATAATATAATATACATAATTATATTATTGTAAAAATATTTGTATTAATGTACCCATAATTTATATTTTGAAATACATATATCATATCTACTAGGTGAAAATTTTAAATATCTAAACCAATTTTATTTTCAGAATAATAAGAAAATAACCAGTTTTTTTTACTGCCTAGTTTAGTTTTTCCTCACGCCTATGTCAAAAAAAAAAGGAAAATTTACCTATTTATATTACTATTTAAATTTTCTATCGACAAATAGATATATATAATATATATACCAATCATAATATAATATAATATAATTACAAACTATGTTATAAATGGATTAAATATTTTAGGTGAATCATAGTTTTCAGAAAAAAATTAATTTTAATTGTATGACATCATCATAAATATGAACTTATATTTATTCTTAAAATAAACTTGAGCACTTGTGACTGTTATTATAATTATTATATTTTTTCATTTATAAAATGATCTCAATTTGTTATCAAAAATGGTATCTACTCCAAAACTCCTAATTCACTTGGCTTAACCAAAAAGTTGTTTCCAGAAAACAAATAAACTTCATTGTAAAATCAATAGATTCATAAACAGTATATCTCTCATTTTACATATTTTCAGAACTTAAATGTTTTTAGAAACAGTGAAAGAATATTTTTTAAAAATAAACATAATAAAAACGGATTCCAGAATCCGTTGATAAATTATAATTTTGAAATGATAATATTTCATATAGAGCTTAATATTTATACAAATAATATAATATTTAATGCAAACATAGTACCTTATTCAAATTGATAATAATATAAAAACTATATAAAGGGTCTTATAATTATTATTAATTTTATTCTTCTGTTTGCGTCTATATATAATTAACTTTAAAAATCTGTATATGTTTTTTTAATTAATTATGAAACTCAATTGGCAAAAGGAAAAAGATAGATAAGATTCGAGTTTGATTCAATATTTTAGTAGGTTAATTTGGTTTGGGTTTCATATACATATTATAAAAAGCTCGAGCATGAACAACTAGGTTTTAATCAGTTTATAAATATTTTTTTGACTTTATGTTATTATTAGAATAATTTATAATGGTTTGGATTTTTAACATATTTTTTTTTTAATTAGATATAATACGTACTAATATTGTTTTGCCTCCTAGAATCTCTAACTCAATATTTACTTATTGTTAGTTTAATTACAGCAAACATGTACGATGCACATAGACGTAGACTTTAATTTAAATAAACACCAAAATTTTAAACATAAAATATAGAATCTCGTCCTATTTAGTCCCACACTTTTTCTAAATTATATCTTATATATTTCATTTTCTTTATTTTGATTCTCATAGGAAATTAGTCGAATACATTTCATACGACTTGAATAATTTGTGGTAGATACCTGGTACCTACTATAATTGTAAAATAACCATTACATACTTATTTTATTTTTGTTAGGTAATATTAACTATTTACATTTAGACAACTCAAGGTACAATTCCGTACCTGCGTTTATATTATTATGTATGTGTACTCGTAAATCTATTAGGATTGAGCACGATCCTTGTATATTCTTTACCATTTTTATAACATTAAATTCTCATATGTATATTATAATCCTATATATTACAATAAAAATATTTAATTTAGAGTAGATTTTGAGGTATTTAAAATTAAAATTTAGTGTCAATACAATACATAAATTATACTTAAATAAAAATAATTATAACTTTCCTTTCTTTTTTAGGGAAAGGCAGAAATTTAACTCTGAAATCTACAAAGAAACTACATGTTTAACTAAAGTAGGTAAAAAAAATGAGCAAAATAAACCGATTCTAAGAGAAAGATTACCTGTTCAGTTATCGTGGTTACAGACATTAAGTTAATGAATTACGGCCGGCTGAAAATAGTCGGCATTTACACGCCAAGGTGGAAATCGAAAAAAGAACAAAGTATAAATGACAGCTGACCACGTTATTAACCAACCTCCTGTTGTACACAAAAATAGAAGACGTTTTACAAATTTTCCACTTTAAGTTTAAAATACAAACTGTCGTATTCTTGAAATATAATATATAAGTCAGTCTATATATGAGTAGTATTGTGTGTGTAAAAACACTTTTGGAACATAACTAATTGTTCATAGATGATAAAAATTAAATGTACACGATTAATATAAAATATAACAGAAAGTCTTAAGGGAAATGATATTCAAAGTTTATAATTTTCAATCAAAAAAACGAAAGATTATGTGATTATGTGAATGATATAAAAAAGATTATGTGTGGCTGTATGCACATAAATAAATATCATGTTCCAAATGAAATGATCATTGACTAAAAGTGAATATAATTGTTTCCACTTGTCTTTTTTTCGATTAAATACCTCCTATTAATCATATTGTCTGGTGACTGATCCCCTTTAATTCCCGTCTTTAAAACTGCAGAAAGAATGTAACAAATCGCTATTTCAAAATTGAAAACGACTCTTTGAGATTGTTATTAAGCTATACAAGATTAACGTTGTGAAGTTTTGAAAAATCGCATTTTAACCGATACAAATGCGTTTAATGTCATTTATACGACACTATTTGTTTTTAATTAAAATAAATAAATTCAAAGTTACAATAATTAACAGTATTTAATAATTCTAAAAATTAATTTTATGAATTTTAAACTTTTTAAACCTAAAACTTTTTTGAATATAACTAGAAGCAATGTTTTTAAGGATTATATTTAAATAAATTTATTTACGGCCTATATAATATAGTTTATGTTACTTTTGCATAATCACACATTATAATATATTTAGGTACTTACATTATTATTTCAAGCTATAATTCATATTTTATATAAATAATGTATATTATTAATGTCAATCTTAACCAAATATTACCCAAATTACATTCTTGTAGATAATGATAGAATGGAAGGGTACTCTATCAAAAATTCAAAAGTTCGAAACTATAATGTCTGCCCTTTTATAACAGTTATTAATCCAATATATTTTTTTTCTAGATATGTACTTAAAAATTTGTGAAAATTTGATAAAAATGAGTTTTTCAATATTTTAACTTTATCAAAATTATTTATTAAAAGTATTCAGAATACTTAAAAACGAAATGTATTCGAATTAGTGGTGAAATTAAGGAGGAGGTTGATAGTCATAGGTTCTCTCAGACTTCTTTTTTTTGTTTATTATTATTATTGTAACTAAAGTATAAACAATTTTAATATTTGGAAAATAACAATTGAAGTCAAAATAGTTATTTTTTTGTAAATAAATAATAGTCATTGATTCATCGATTCATTTACGCAAATAAAAATGATTACTTTATAGACGTCATTTTTTAATTTTCTAAGTAGTTTTCTCAAGAATAACGAAAAATTACTCTTTATAAAGAAATTATCACGTAAGTTTTTTTAAATTAAACAATTAAAATGCCGGAAACATAAAATTTACACTAAATATTTACTATAGTACTATGTACATTGAGATCATAAATTTTTTTAGCCTTGCTAATGCTAATAGTAATATTCATGTTATATTCATCAAAGCTTGGCTGAGAATTGTTTTATAGAAAAAAAAATTTATAACTTTTAGAAGCTTTTTAAAGTTGTAATATTAAATTAAAAAAAGTCAGGGTGAAGTACTTTACACTTCGGGTACGATAGAGTTGGAAGAAGTCTATCTATCGTCCCTTAGGTTGTCAAAACAGGATAGTGAGTATTCTTATTCTCTTTCGCCTTCTCTCCCAACGATCTATTATTATTATAAATAATAATTAATTGTTATATTAAATTAAAAAACAGAAATAAATCATTGCATTCAATAAAAACGATTCTAAGTGAAGCTTCGATGCAGTATTATTTTAAAAATATAGGTGCCAAAATATGAAAATTTAATTTTTTTTGTACTCCTATATTTTCTAGAGTTTTCCAAAAATCCTAAAATATAATTGTTTAGTTTTGCTAATGTCTAAATATTCCCGGTTCTAAATTTATGTTTTTAGTAATTCTCGGGATTTTACTTGAGTTTATGAGATGTTTAGTTTAGTGTTTAGAGTTGGTACAAATTTCTTAGATGAGTCATATATTATTAAAATGAAATAAATTAATATAATTAATAATGAAATATCAATTAAAATATATTATTAAAATTTAAAATTTTTAAATAGTTTTAAAATAAAATAAAATACCATTCTATAGTTATTAAAAATATTTTATCTATACAATTATCAACAAATAAGGTAACAGTAGGTATTTATTAACAGTTTTAAGTAAGTTATTAAATAATATATCCAATAACAATATAATATTCTATACTATATAGTATATAATATATAATATTATAATCCAAATGAGACATTTTATAATAAATGTCAGCGATAAATTGTTCTACTATATTTCCTAATAAATCAAGATAGTGTCTAGCTATAGAAATGTTTTACAAACGTATTATAGTAATTTAATATAAAAAATTATATATATATATATATATATTATACTTTCAACGTTAATATAAAGAAATGTTTGGTAGATTTAGTCTCATAAAAATCGTTTAAAGTTATCATATAATATTAAATATATTATATAGTGTATAGAAAAAATATGACAGTGTTGTCGGGGAATTACTTCGAGGTAAAACCAATCTGACCCGACTTTAAATAGCGTTACAAAAAAAGTGACATTAAACCCTACCAATATTTTAAGTACATTTTTTTGTGTTTTTTTTTTATGAACATTTTTTTCCCATCGTTTTTTACTAATAAAATTTCATAAAATATGATTTTTATCCCTCCAAATGGGGAACGCTGTCTACCTATTTCAACCTCATATACAACGTATGTAATATGTATAAAATATATACCATGATAATACATTTAATATACAACGGGATATGTTATTTTTGAAAATAATCGTTTCCATAAATATATATAAGTATATTATATGATAATATTAATGTTAAATGGAATGTATGACAAAAAAAATTACTAAACATTCAATTTACCGATCAATTCGCTCAAAATTCATTCCAATATTATATTGGATAGGGATTCTGAAAATAAATGAAAATAGTAATATATTTTTTGGTTAGTTGATTTTTGAAGTGTTGATATATTTTTGAAAAGTAATAAGTATCGTAGGTTTGAAATCAAAGTTACATTTAATGTTATAGGTACAAAAGTTGTTCGCACACTAAACTTAATTACGAAAATAATATCACAAAAGTTCAATTCACATTCTCAACCAAGAAAAGTTTCACCGACAAACATACTTACATTCTTCGACTGGTGATAATATGATAAAACGAATAAAATCGGTTAAGTGTGATTGTATTAGTGCATAAGTCGGAAATCCTGTGATGATTGATATTTATAGCATTTCAATGTGACTATAGTATTTAATTTATCCTTTTTATTTATTAATTGTCAGCCGTAAATAAAAAATAATAGGAGAGCAATAAAATAAAAAGTTTTGTTTTCGTAAAAAATTAATTTTTTTTGACTGTTATTCAATGAAAAAAAAAAATAAACACTAATTAGTCAAACGAGGTTCTGTAAATTTTATATTATTTTTTAATGTAAATAATAATAATAAGCAATCTTATACCATCTTGAAGGAATTTAATGTACATTTTGTCAATTTTGATGGTACATAAAATAAATAATAGATAATTCTGCTTACTCCTTAAAACCATTAAAATAATTAATAATTTTAAAACGCATCAAAAATACAATCAGACAGTTTAATATTATACAATAATTAAAGCTGTAAAGAACTTGCACTTTGACGCATACAAAAAACAATTGATTATTTTAAATAAAAGTATAAACGCAAGTAGTGAGTTTTTTATTTTAACGATAATAAATAATTACGTTTTTAATTGTCTAATTTTATATTATAAGCTGTTACTAAATAATGGCTTCAGAGTATAATAGATTTAAAAGAATCACAAAGTTGAAAATTCACAAAACCTTTTTTTAAATGATTAATTTTTTATATAATCCCATCATCATGTCATTCATGAATGTTTTCAAATTTTAAAATTCAATGTATATATGTAATATATAACCTACATTGTATAGGTAAATTCATGTATAATAATATACTTTGAGTAAATGTAAATATACAGTCTCTAAGTGTACATTTTTAATTTAAAATAAATGTTGAAAAACGTATCATAATAATCCAAAACTATAATATTATTTAAGAGTTACACCTTTTTTAATGAGTAATTAACCACAGTGTAACTAATGATACATGTTTAGCGAGAATGCAATATTTTATATAATTATCAGTTTTATAAACTCTCTGGAAAATTAAAATTACTGCCGTTTTCGTTGGAATACTAACATTTGATACTAACCGGATAAACTGAAAAATGATAAAAAGTGGGTTACGTTGTTAAATTTTATTTTTATATTCTATCACTATTAATTGTGTTTTAAAAAGAAAAAAACAAAAATGAAAAAAAGCTTGTGAAGAAAATTACCAATAAATCTTCTAGTCAAAATATAGAGAACGCATCAACATCTGAACAAAATTTAGATTAGATTTAGATTTGTCTAAAAGTGTATCAATTGTAGTAAAGTTTTTTATCAGTATAAATGTTTTTCTTGAAAATTTTAAGTGGACTCCTTCTATTCTAAAAAATGTATAAAATGTACATAATTGTAAAACCAATACGTTCGTGCGAATTTAAAATCAAAAATATTTGAAACTATTTTCTTATTATGGTAATTACAATTTCTTTTTTTTTTTTTTTGTATTTGTAAAAATATTATTATAGATACCATATTTTCTTACTTTTTGATAAAAATTAAAACAAATTAAAATAAATGGATAGTTATTTTAAAGTCATTTTAGGATATTATTCTTTTAATAGGGCATAGATAATATTATCCGTTTATAAACGCATTTTAGGTGTTTTTGGGCATTAAAATTCTATTATAACGGGAACCCTTATTTCATTTCAAAAGAACCGGAAAAGGAAAAATTTCCAACCATTTTAATTCAACGAAGTTCATACTGTTATTTCTGTAATAGTAGATTAACATCAAGTATTGGTAAATTACCATCGTCTTGTGTCATGTGATGATATTATCATAGCGTTGTGTTATAATGTGGTCGAATAATGTGCACTTATCACGAAATATCGCGTATTATTATACAATTTTACTGTTTAATCAATGTTCGTTTACAGTAATTTTTTCGAGATAATTTCATACATTATGCAAGAGATTCCGATAAATGACATTTTTAAATTACATTATATCAGAAACTTGGACAGAATACAATATAATATATAATGTAAATACGCAGGTACATAGGTTTCTATGTGGATCGCTAAGTCCGTTCTCGTCGTTGTCGTCACCGTAATAAAAGTATTTCAAGTACTCGTAAAATTCTCATGACGCCAAAAAGGTACACATTATAGCTAGGCTCCCTTGAATCCGTCCTATTTTAACCCTGACCCTTATAATAGCTTTATTTTTCCCACCATAGAGTAGGTAAAATATGTTGTTTTCTGTAGTTTCCAATAAAAATATAAATCATATAAACTACATAAAGCATATATATATATTATATAGTTGTATACACATAAATACCCCTTGCCCCATAAATAAAAACTATTTTATATTGGGCTGAATATAATAATATGCTTCTTCGGATTTGAATACATAAATATTATAATGATATTGTATTTATGAAATATGTTAAGAAAATATAAATTAATTGAAAAGTAATCGAATATAGTCTACAAACATATTACTTAATCGCTTGTTCAAAATGTTTTTTATTATAAAAATAAATGCTACATATTTTTATAGACATTTTTAATCATTATTTTCTTTTTAACTTTGAGATAGACTTGGTAGATATAATACGTGTATTCAAAAGTTTCAAATTGACTCGCAGCTTTAAATACTGACAGAAACACGAAGTAAAAGGGCTGAACAATTAGATTATAACTAATACCATAATTGATTATATATAACACATATATATAATATATAATATATTCAATGCTAATACTAATAATACCTACGTCCTATATACGTACGTATATATCCTATATCCTATATTTTACGTACATATATATAGATATAAAAACGACAATGTAGTAAAATCAGTTTACTCGGATAATGTAATTTTTTTTATACATTAAACTTAACCAATTTTAATGTATTTTATATAATTTTCAAAATTGTTTTGAAAATTTTACTATAAAACCTACTTTTAGATTTATTAACTTTATTTATTCATTAAAATACTACAAGAATGACGTTTTATATTTAACTTGGTTTATTTTTCCAAAATGTAAGAATTAACTACCATTATGTATATGGTATTTTCTAAATATCATATTCTAATATATAAACGTAAAATACTAAATTACTTAATAACTAAAAGCTCAATAAAGAAATCACGTGTTTATAGAGTCACAATATTAATTGTGAAACATCATAAAAACACACAAAAAAAATTACGAAAATTACATTTATATGAAATAAATTAATTTCAAAGTGAATACATTCCGTGCAATACTCAATATATAAATATAAATATATATATATATATGCATAAATAAATCACCCAAACTTTTGGAGAATTCAACCCAATTCAACTTTAGTAATTTGGTTTTAATAGATTCAATGTTTTTTTTTAAATGTCATACCAATATACCATTATAGTTCAATTCAGGTCAAAGTTTTTGAAGAATAAATAATCGGGATAATAGTTAAAAACGCGTATAAAACGTATGAGTAAATCACCATAACTCAAGACCATTAAAATAAAAATCAATAACATCGATGAAATAAGTTTAGGTTTATAACATCTCTATATAAATAATCATAAAATTATGTTATTTTTTATTGATACTCATAGCATATATAAAGAAATTTAAGATCTCGTATTTATTCCAATTGATAATTAAATACATAGGGATACAACCATATTACAATATTATTATTTAAATAGATATATTTATCTTTAAAATTTAAATTTCGGAAAACATAATGTGCTACAGCATAGACAATGATTTTGTTTATTTATTTTATAATAGGTTAATTTACTATTGTTTACTACAATTTAATAAAAAAATTATTGACGATCACTGGAGAAAACCAGAAATAAGGAAAATAAGGGAAAGAGAAATAAAAAAAAGGCGAAAGAAAAAGATATTTCAGTTATGGAAAGACAGGACAATCAAAAATAATATAATGGCCCAGAAAGCTATGCTCTTCTGAGCATTTTATCCCCTCCCTCAATATTTATGTAAATGCTCTTGTATTCTACGCCTAGAGGAATTTTACTTTTAAACTTTTTAATTCACTTATTGAGAATTAATCGTTATCAACAAATATAGTAACTAATATAGTACGATATTAAAATTAGCCTGTTTTTTAGATTCTGAGTGGAGAGAGGAAGATATTGATTTTACTATGATGTTTATGTATTTTTTTTCTCTGAGGAAAATTTCATCCGGAAGGAGTTGAATAGGAATAGTTTAGCGTTTGTATTTTGACGATAAAAAATTGTTTCTAGTTAATATTTTTATTTTCTTAGTACATATTGCTTAATCGTGAAGAAAAATGATTATTTATGCGGTAATTCAGTATGCAGTTTTATATAAATGATAGAAAAATAACAAAATTTAAATAAATAGTTGTTTTGGCAACTGATTTTTATTTTTAATTGGCTATTTAAAGAATCAAAGGTCATTTTATTTCATTTAGTAATATTAATAATTATTATATTTACTTTAAATTACTAATATGTTACATGTTACTTGTAATATGTTGAAAAATGTTCGGTTATTTTTCGATTTTCCTAGTACTTTTCTTAAGCGTAAAGAAAAACTACCTTATATGTGATGTATGACCTTTAAGAGAGGAAATTTAGGAAGTGGATTTATACATAAATATAAGTACATACACAAGTTTTTTTTTAACTAGAATCAGGGAAAGTGGGTTCCTAATTTCTATTCAATGCAAAAAATAATAATAAAATAAAATATATAAATACAATATTAATACAATTTTTTATAATGAGTTTAAAGATAAATACTTATTGAAATTAAAACCCTGTGCAAATCCCGGGCATGACAACTTGTATATTATATTTGAAATATCTAGTATTTACTATTTTAGGTACTTAATAGATACAGTGATTTTTTTATCGTGGGCCAGGCTACATCTCAGGAAGTATAAATATTTTTATAAGATTTTTTTCAGAAAGTTATTTGTGTACTTAATTTTATATATTTTTTAATATTTTAACCCATCCCTTATTTGTTAAAACTATTTTAACTGTCGATTTTCGAATAGCAAACTATAATTTAAATTATTAATTCTTGAAAAAATATTTTTATAAGCATTTTCCCGTTTTGATTTTTTAAATCCGATAAATATTTCCCAAGTAATAAACGTTCAATCTAAAAATTCCGGAGTGGAGAAGTACTGTAGTACATCATTATCAATATCTATTATGTGCTATAGTAAATTAGTACAGTGCTTATAGTACTTCTTCGCTTATTCTGCCACATCATAAATTTGAATGCTTATTACTTGGATAATATTCATTGGATTTAAAAAGTCAAATCGTAAAAATTCATATAAAAATATAACCTGGATTTTCTTGTTTAGATATTCAAAAAACTCATGAAATATGTTTCAAATAAATTTTTTTAAATTTCAGAAAATTTGAACATTATTTTTAAATTATCGATTTTCTTTTGCAGTAAAGAATAATTAAAAAAATATCTAATAATACTAAACAATTAAACGTGCCAATATCAATCGATTGGAGCTGAATAAATTATACAACAACACTGATCTGTGTAAGGTGATAAATATTAGACGAGTACCTCCGGTCCATTATTTCTCATATTGTCTTTTTAAATATTATTTATTTTTGAATTAATAACACATGTTAAAGTGATGATAATATTGATAGTGTGAGCGTTACATTTTAGTGAGATATATTTATGATCTTTTAGTTGTTTATTGAATAAATTATGGTAACGAATATTATTGTTAATTAGATGATGTTTTTGGTTAAAATTCTAATGTAGTTTATTGAGTGACAATAGTAATTGAATGGTTCTATATTAACTCTCAAATTAATATCATAATGAGCAATCAGATCCAAATTCTATTCTTTAATTTATAGAATTTCTGATACAAACGATATTAAACCTATTGACGATTATGTCTAAAAATTTTTCAATTTTCACATAGATAAAATAAAGAATAAAATCACTGAAGTACGCAAAATAAAAGAACAAATTGAAGTATCAGGCAAAACCATATTATACTCAAGTACACATTAACTGATATTGACGATTGGGACTTTTTCTGTTTCAAAGAATATAATTGACTCTATTGTACAATTTGTACGTTTCACTGATGTGCCTTTTATTCTTTTATTCAACTCGACTATTGCAGGCAACTTAAATAAAGCCGATTTTTATTAAAACTGGAAAGGATAATATGTCACTATATATCTAATCAGTGCGTATCGAATAATTGAACTAGAAAATAATTGAGAATGAAATATTAGGAACATTCTCCAAATATCGTAACAGAAAAAAATTACTAGGATAAATTAATTTTAATCGACATCAAATTTAGATATCTACTATAAAAATATGATATAATGACAATAATGTGAAATAGATAGTACATTTTCAAACGAAAATTGTGTACATTTTAATGAAATCAAAAAATTGCACTGTAATTGTAAGAAAAAGTTCTCATATTTTATCTTTGATAATTTTTCCACTTGAATTTTATCATAAGTACCACCAAAAGTAGTCCTAGGCTAATTATAATATTTGACTATTTCAGAAGGATGACAAATTGAAAACATTTGTCGTTTTTGAAAAATATTATTTCAAAAACTTATGTCACTTTTTGATAATGTATGCATTTCAACCTTAGTATGAAAGTCAAATGATTATAAACGTTTATTTATAGGCCATTAATAATTAATGTTATAACATAATCTTCATGTGCATGTGTATAGACAATATCGTATACAATTTTGTGACAAACATTATTCATGGCGTATTTTAATGACGTAGATTCTATATTTTATTATAAATAAAATAACAAAGCAAAATGTTACCACCGTGATTATTAAAGGGATATTATATACATAATATATATAGATCATAGATATTAATTCCAAGTACACGTTTATAATTTTATGGTAACAGTTAATAATGCTTTCGTAAGATATACGGGATAATAATATAATAATTTTAACGTTGACGATAAAGGGGTCTCAATTTCTCGAAATATAAATTATTCGACTGCAATGGGAATCGTGATATATCGGGAATCGTGATATAATGGGAATCATAGAGTCATTTTGATAATGTTAGAGCTTAAATAAATATCTAGAGTTATGGCTTTACGTGGTGAAACAACGTTATTATTAATTTCTTCAAAATCTTTGACAATTTTCTGCTCTACATACGTTATAAAGATATTTTAATATTCGCAACGTGTCAATATCAGGCATATAAACTAATATAACATTATTATGAAGATAAAACTGAAATTAATATAGTAAATTATGTATGTTGTATGTTGTAACAACAGTAAATTACGTAAAACATATATTAAAAAAAAATACAAAGTTTATATATTTAATACGAGTCTTATCTGTAAATACGCACATATATAAAGTTATGTAAGGTAATAGTAGGGGCATAATCTTCCAATGTCTAACTACATGATTAACCCTTAATATTTTTATATATAGTTTTTAATTTTTTAACTATTTTTTCAAATACTATTTTTTTTAATTTATCTTGTGGTAATATTTCCTCCCCAATTATTATATGAAATGTATAAATTCTAATAATTGAGAAACTATTCAATCAAATGTTCATTTCAAATATTTTGATACTTCAAATTTAATTAAATAGTTTCCATTTGGAAAAAAAAAATGTTTTTTTTTTGACACTCATTATGAAAATTAAAATACTGGAAAACTTAATGTTAAAGTGTCCTTCAAAATTCCCAGAAAACGTGAATAACTTTGTGTGAAGAATGGGGTGAACACATGCTTAGTGAATTATTTTATATATTACGTACATCTGATTGGTATTATATTATTATATTTATAATGAATATAATTATTGAAAATAATTATTTACAGAGTAAATCATATTTTATTCATTACTTAAATATTATAATATTATAACAGGTGAAAATAATAATTTAATTAATTTATCAGACAGGGTATAATATTGCTAATTTGTGACATATTGTTATCACGTCAATTAAACCGTCATTTGGCTAATTACAAAGTGAAATTATAATTTTCGGCTATAATTATACTGCACGGTACTTATTAATTATAGGCACATTATCGCGATTGGTATGGTCCCACGTCATTCCTCCCCAAACTTAACGAATTACAATTACGCGAAACGGATTATCGAACACGGGAAAATTATGGAGGAGAAACGAATGCGCATTAAAACGTTCGTTTATAATATTATTTCACTAAATTCACTTTAAGCTAAACCTTTCAGATTGAACACGAAAACCTTTGAAAGTGCCTATTAACGAAAACTCTCTTGGATAATTAGTCCAGCTATGCACGTACATCTATAATAATCTGATTACAGGATAAACCTTAGTGTTGTCATATTATTATAGGTATAAAAGTATTTACGTCTTGTGATAAATCGTACAATAAACACGTGATTGCATTCAGGTTTACGGACGAGCGTTATAATTAGTATGTCATAATATTACCGATGTGGCATGTCATGTGATTAAAGTGTGTACGGAAATTCAAAATGTAATGGTTAAAAACGAGGTTACGGTGATAAATGTTTGACCACTCGGAAAATAGAACGATCGATAATCATTTAGATACCTATTACATTTTATACTCTTCCTCGAGAAAATGTATAGGTATTTTGTGAAAACAGCGCAGGTAAATTTCAAACCTTTTCCGTGTGACCACATTATAAAAATACTAACCGACAGTAGGAATCCATTATGATCACTGGCTCCAAAAATATTCATCCCAATAATGTAATTTAATACTATACGGTAAAATTATATTCGCATAACATTAGTTTTTTACAGCTAATTTATGAATTAGGAAAAAATTACATTCTTACGTACTCATTGGACCAGATATATAGGGTTAAATTTGTTATACAAAGTGTGGTAAATAGATCTAATAAAGTTTGGAAATACATAAGAAAGAATTTATTCAAATTATTCAGTAACTTCTCAAAATCAAAGCACTATGTAATGTGTTTTTCAGTGGGTTTTAAAATATTATATCACGAGGAGTGTTCTTCATTGCCAAATCAGGTTTAAACAGTGACAACTCATAGTCAACACGTTTACCGGATTTCACTATGCCGTGTGTATTTATTTCTCTTAGAATACCTTGAATCTAAAGTTTTAAAACTAAATTGTGAAGGCTCTTGGAGTTACTATTCGACTAGAAATCGACTACTGCAAGCAATTATCGTTAAAGTGATTAAAAACTGCAGGCCCATATACGTGTCAAATGTGTATATTTTGCATTTAGAAGGACATAATTTAAGTGATTATTAATATTAACATATTAATTTATGTTATACGTAATCGTTTTTCAAATTCACTGAAAATAATTGTTTTAGATAACATATACTATAACTCGATTAATTTGCAAGATATTTTCTCATTGATCACGAACATTGGGAAATATTTTTACATATAGTGTGTGTTTTAATCTTTACCAACGGATGTCTGAACAGCTATTTTTGTAAGTCATAACTATAAGAATTAATGTAATTTACAATTAAAATAGAATAATATACAAAGAATTTTACTTAAATGTAAACATATTATTAACGATATATATTAAAATGTATATTAGGTACTTAAATATTCACGTCTTCATCAATTTAATTCTAGTATTCGTGTATTCACGCACGATATCTATTTTTATTTTTAACCAGTATACAAATATACAGATATATTTTACAACTGGCAGACCGATAATTATGGCTATGTTTGCTTTTATATAATATATTATAGGTATCTGCGTTTTTTATAGTTCATTAATTCCCTTCTGTAATCTATATTAATAGTTTTTCTTGTCGTTTAATCATATACCACATTTAACTTGTGTAACGAACATTGATTATAATGAATAATTATTACAAAAGCACCCTTTCATCATTATTACAAAAACAGTTATCAAAATGTTTGGGAACCTATATATGTACCTCACAAGCGTTCAACGTGAAGTATACAACTTAATTGAATTACATCCTATTTGTTCGTCTTAATACTGAAACTCGGTGGATCATCGAACTGTTGCAACCAGAGGTTTGTTCGCGGGTTTGTTGCACGAACACGTTGCAAAATGGTACATTAAAGCAACAAAAAGCTACGTTACTAAGATGTGGTTTACGTGAATATATGATTTATAAACTTAAGTATAAAAAGCCGGTCAGTAGTAGGTTGAAACACTTCACTCATTGAGCAGGTTACTGGTGGTAAATATATTGAATTTAAGAGCAATGATAAATTATTCTTTTCGATAAAAACGATTCTGAGCGAATCTTCGGTGTATATAACATAGGTAATGACTATAATGAGTATAATATAATAGTCGGTAATAGCTAAAATGAACTATTTTATGACGAAAAACTTCAAAATTTAAAAAGTAATTTAAAAGTAACACAATATTGGGAGGGAAATTAAAAAAAAAATCATATTAATGATGTACTTATATACGTTTTTGGTAAAAATTTCAAGTATATAGATCCACTTTTTTCTGGATATTCAAACACATTTTCATACCGAAACAATACATGTTATCGAAAAGCATAATTATTAAATATATAATATATTGAACATTTTGATACATTTTTAACATAACGTTTATGTAAAACTTAATGATTACAATAAAGCTATAGGCATAACTTGAAATAAATTCTCCAGGTGACAAACTATAATCAATTCTTTTAAACACATTTTGCATACAAATAATGTGTATTAGGTATAGGATTTTGCAAGTCTTACATCTGGCCATATATTTACCGATTATAGTTCCATAATATATAATATAAAACTATAAAATACAATATAGGAAAAATGGTAACTTGTATAAAATATCCATTGTGAAATTATACCTTCTTGATTCTTCTAAATAATACGTCTCTGATATTATAAGTATTATAACAGTATTAAAATTAGTGATTGAATTTTAAAATATTTCAATAAATCATAAAATGTTGAATTATTTTTATTTATTTGGCTACACTGCCTAATAACTAAACGTCTCGCCTATTGGCTATTTAGAAAATAATTTATAATCATCAATTTTTAATGTGCAATCACTATCACATATTAAAATTATTTGTATTCTTCCCTCTTTAATAATTACATTCATTGAAGTAGGTATATCATGTTATTTTTTTTTTTTTAATTTTAAAATTCATAATGAGAAAACAGTGTCAAAATGAATAGTGATTCGGAGTATATTTGGAGAAGGAAGAAAAAATAATAAACCATATTAAAAAAGGTATACAAATATTACCATTAGAATGATTAAAATGTCAAAGTCTATAAATTTATTTTATAAAATGTTTATTTTTATTGATAATGAAAGCATTATTTTATAAGAAATTATTTCAATATTAGCAATTACAAAATTGATAATTTTAATGATAAATTGCATAGTACAAATCATAAATTGTAAAATGTGTACAATTATTAAATAAGAGAAATATGTTCAAACAGTGAAATATTAAATTTTTTCATTATAATCATAATACTTATAAGAAAAACAATAAATTATAATGAAAAAAAAAGTTCATTATAAAGTTTCAAACACTAATTTTCAATACTTTATTGTCCTATAAAACAGTTAGATACTATAAAAGTTAAGTTTATAAATAATAAATAACTTTATTTAATTGAATACCTTGGTCATTGTTTACTGAAAAATCATTTCACATCTAACACTCGTTTTATCTTAAATCCAAAACAAATGTATATAATATAGTGCACGTGTTTAAAAATAAACTCACTATTTATCGCATAACTATACGATAATGGAAATATTCTGATACTTTAAGTATTAAATGAAAGGGGGAATCGCTATAGCAATTTTAAAAGAGATTTAAATTGATGGCTAAACAACTCCTATTACATTCCGTTTATAATTTCTAACGTGTGCAGGCCAAACAGGAATATTTAGCTAACAGCTCGTCGCTTTGAAATGTTTCGGTTAGATTGGAATGATTCACCGAAATTTTCATAAAAATACAAACTAAAAAATTAATATGCATATGAAAAAAACCAAAAAAGATAGATAGGTAATGAAATCTAAGATAAATTAGATTTTCGAAACACTCAAAGCACATGCATATCGCGTGCGTGCCTATGACACATTCGGAGTTATAATATACTATTATTTAGTCTAAAATGATTGAAAACATGAACTATATATAAAAAAAACTCGTTTTTCATTTCTTCCGTACACATGCATAAACAATACAAAATCGAGACGTGTAAATGACATTTTTGTATAAGTAATTTAATATCAGAGAAATATTGAACAGATGTTATATTTTGAATTTCAAACAAAATATACATCAGACAGCTGCAGGGCATTTCCTACGTACACGTCTGCGTAGTTTGATACCGAATACAAATATAATAACAAAACCTTAATTTTATGTGCGTACTTAAACACTAGCAAAAATGTATACCTACATCACTAACCAGACACTGACCGTCGAACTTCCCATATTATTTAAATAAAACTTGAATGTAAAATCAATCGTTTTAACTAATAAAATAATGTACATTTTTATTTAAATAAATATAAGTACATACATAATAAAAATAAAAATATAGAAATTGTTGTTCGCACAATGTATTCTTTTGGTTAGTTACAAATTACTCCAGAAAATTGTTTTTAAAAAATCTAGTTAAAAAAGTAAAAAAATATTTTTATGATCTTTATTTGTAACTTTCTATCTAAATCGTAAAAAAATTGTCCGCCAATTTTGGTCCATCATATACGTACTATGCATGACTAAAGACGGGCCAAAATTATGTACACCTGACTTGAATTTTATATGAAATTAACCTGACTCTCGTGACGCCTTATTGACTTCTATCCGACCTCAATGATTTCTAAATGACTTCTAGAGTTTATATCTAACTTCTACGTGACTTAAAATTAAAATCGGTATGCCTCAATGTATAACTTGTAGATTTATGTAATAATACAACAATTTGCGTATTTTCCGTAATAAGATTATATATTATATAGACTAAACTATATTAGATATAGTTAGAAATTCAATTCAGACTGTTGCAGTACATTATTATATATTCCTACCGTATAATTTTAAATAAAATAAAATAATTGATTTCATAGAGGCATAATTACTATAGAATATGTGCGTGAATTTAAATAAAAATAGACATAAAAATAAAACCATTAGCTCCCTCACTACCAGAAACTAAAATAAGAATCTAAAATAATTTTTAACCGTCAATTTTAATTTAGTTAAAGTAATGTATGACTAACATTATATTTAATTTTCTCAGTTCTTTAAATCTTATTTGTCAAAAATGTTGACGTAAATATCTCAACATTTATCGTATTGTCGAAAAATGTATAATGGTTATAAAAAAAATCCTGAGAACAGATTTTCGAGATTTTCGGACTGTAATTAGAGTAATGTACATTCATAGAATTGTCATGTCTTAAAACCCAAATTGACTTTTTTTAGACCTTGAAAACTTCAAAATCTAAAATGTCTATAATAAATTGCCACAAAATCGTATTTTTTGTCATAATTTTTTGGTAATTTTACCTTGCGCATTAAAAAAATGAATGGAAAAATTAAAAAAATTACCTCTTTAAAGTACCTATCAACTAGATTTAATTTGTAGCATATAGCTATAGTAATAATTCTGGTAAAAACTGTGTAGGTAAATAGAGAAAAAATATATCATTGTATAAAACCAAGTCTACTAATAAGTCAAATAATTGAGTGTTTAAAGAATCATTGTCTATAATAATGATCTGTAAGGTGCCGTACTTTTTTCTACATCAATGATCAAGATATTGTGATCAGTAGTGACTGGTGAGAGATTTTTCACTATATGTACGTGGCACAAATGCACAACACTACAATAATCAATATTATACTATACGTTATGTTATAACTGAAAAACAGCCGATATTTATATTTATTTTATTATTATTATCTTTTCTTATAACTTATAAGATTTAATATATCTCCACAAAATTGCGTAGTTAAGACATTTAGTTAGAACTTAGTAACAGGTTGGAAGCATTTTTTGTTCGTTGATCAGATATCTATAATGAAACACGATGACAATATACGGTCTGTGATCAATATACAATTTTAATCCAAATAATAAATTAAAATTGTCTTTCCTCCTAGTGGTCCTGTTGTATCTATATATTTCTCGTTTATTAGACGTCGCTGTTCTCTTTATATCTTAATTATCCTACATATATCCATCCATATATATATATATATATATGTGTGTGTGTGTGTGTGTGTACAATTAGTATGCGTTAAAGTGAAAAATAGGAATATCATTAAGCTGGTGGGTGTAATCAGTTCTGGATCTATGGAGGGAGGCAAATGGTAGTTCATTTCTTGGGCGCTATATACTGAGGATGCTACACACTCGATTTTTAAGGGGTTGTATATAGAAAATTTTTAATAAATGTTTATAAATATAATAATATAATAATTTAAAAGTAATTTAAAATTAGTCCCGTGTAATTTTTGTGTAATCACGTTATTTATTTTAAAATAAAAATAAATATATGCAAAGGCAGGGTTGGGTATGCCGATATAATACGTCAATAAATAAAATGTATTATACGTTTGTATTATACATTTAGTTTTATACGTATTATACATCTTTTTTTCAAATACATTTTTCTGCAGTGCCTTTGTTTTTGACACGTTCAAATCCATGTTTCCACACATCATGGCGAGGCCTACCTCCAGACATTTTATATTAGGTAAGTTATATGCACAATTCAACAAATTACAATATTAAAAAATTTTGTTTGAAAGTTAAAACAACAAAACCGAAATTTAATATCAGTGATTGTCAAACACTCAAATGATAATAAATATTACTGTAAAAAAATCATAGAAAAACATTACTCTATGAAACAAACACGAAAAAAATACATAATTACTAAACAATATAACCACAATATGACACGGTTAAAAAAATTGATTGTGTATTTTACAAAATAATTGAATAAATTCAGGTTTTATACGTTTAATACATTTACAATATATTATACGTATTACGTATAAAACATTTTATACATGTAAATACCTAATCTTGCCCAAAAGTGTTAAAATCGGTTCTTAAATTATAATTTTAAAGTAAAGAGACCAATTATCAAATGAATACAGGAAAACATTTCGGAGTGAAGCTAATTTCGGGTCTTAATTTATAAATTAAAAAAAGGTTATTGTAGCTTTAAAGAGTTAATTTTTTACTTTTTCAAGATTTAATAAATTTTTTTAAACTATAAATTAAAAATTCCCAAAAAAATTACTCCAAAATATCGTCTTCTATCTATTTCATAATAGGTATTTTCATTCTGAAATCATTTTAAGAATCAGTTTTAACAGTTTTGCGTATATATGTTTTTATCGCTGAATATCATCGGAGTGACGAATCATCTTCAGGGCACCTCGATGTAAATTGACCGTTTTTTCAAAATTTTTGTTTTTACTTATTAAAATTTTTTGTGAAGAAGTAAGACGGCAAATAGGTAAAAACGTTTATGACCTATTACACGCTGTATGATATATAAATATTATGTGAAATATTCTAGGTGTTAACCCTTAGACTACTGTTGTCGGGTATACGCGACAGAGCGAAACACCACTTAGATCCTGCTGTCGCGTATACGCTTTCTTGCTTGTTTGCCGATAAGGAAATTATAATTTACAGTTGACTTATATGCCGTCTTCTAGTATTTTTGATGAAAACTACGACAAAAAAAAAAAATTAACGAGCTATCTCAATTATCAAAGATGTTATAAGTATATTATTTTACGAGTACAAGTTGGCCAATGATTACCAAAGGCGTTGTAATAATTTATTACTCGTTACCGTCTCATCAATATTTATACACTATCAATTAGCCATTTAACCCCGTGATTTATTATTTTTATTGAACGTATTTGTTTGTTTTTCTTAACGATTGTACGGTAAAATGTGTACTTATTACCTATAGGTACTAATTTTAAAACCTTGAGAAACCCTGACATTTTAAAAGCTTAATAACATTAAAAAAGAAAAAAATTCAAATAAAAAAGTTATGAACATTTATTTGGGCAGTGTATAGAATGAATATCAACAAAAAAATGTAAATAAAAAAGTATTTTCATTGACATCAATTTATTTCAGGAGCACACGAACCACAAGAAAAATGTATTTCAGGAGTCAAAGTGTTAAGCGTATTCCTATATATATATATAGTATTTTAACCGGTACGGGGCAATGTGGTATGGTTTTTACGGTAACTGTAATACCGTCAGTCGTCACACCGAGAATCTATATTATGTTATTATACTTTATATTGGTCCACATATGTATCTATACGGAATTCGGTTAAGGATCAACATCAAACTATCGTCGGTAACATGTCGGCCTTGCCGCGTCGTCTTATAAATTAAATTCCTTTTTATATATTTGTCACGTGTAGCCTGGGGTAGGAGCACGCGTCACATCGGATACATAATACGATATTCGGCCATGCGTGCACGAACCTTCGCCACGGAAATTACCTATTCTCGACGCACGGCTTACGTGTACTCGCTCGACAACCGCCGTCGCTCAAACTTAAATCCTTCGCCCATTTACATCCTACTATCCGGCGGGTGATCCACACACTCCAATCGCCCGAGGACGCCAACGCGCCCCGCCGTCCCTGCACGCGTCAGATCTGATAAGACACATGGGCGCACGGACCGGATATATGTTATCACTAAAACGAGTTAATGTGCATAATTTAATGATGATGATAACGATTTTTATCGTCGATTTTCCAATAATAATAATTATTATTTTAACATTTATTTGGCCGTGGAATTTAAATTTCTATCACGCGCATCGCCATTGCAGTATATGCTTGGTAAAAACACTATATAGGCTTTGTTCGACGTTAGGTAACTAAAACACGACCTTTCCTGTATTAAATCCTTGTTCTGCTCTCTTAACAGGCATACACTGGAGGAATATGAATTATCGGTGATTTTAAATCCCTATGCGATTCTACTATAATACTATGCCTAGGTCCAATATAAAATAATATCCTTCTCGTGCTTACCTACTTCAATGTTCTCGGATTTCTCCATACATATCTTATCTTAATAATAGAAGACAACAGAAGAACTTCATTTAATTTGTTCTTCGTATTATGATAGATGACTATAGAAACTATAAACCGTATTGAAGGTAATTATAGCAATGCTCTGTTGCCACTTTCTTGCATTTGTTTTTTATCTCGGGAAGCTATTGATTTTACAATGATGTTTTTTTATTCAGTGACCAATTTTTCAATAAAAATGAAAAATACATTAAAAAAATACAAATTACACAATATATAATGCTATCGATAGCAAATTGGGTCTTAGTTGGTACTTTGAACGTGAAATTTTTCGATTTTTCCAATAGTTTATTTAAGCGTGAGAAAAATTACCTTTTATACGGTGTATGCAATCTGAAGCTGGCAATATTTTATAAATGCAAGAAAAATAATAAAATAATGAAATAAATAGTTGTCATGATAACTGATTTTTTTTTTTTTTTTTAATTCGCTATTTATAGGTCAAAGGTCATTTTATTTTATTTTAATAATATTAAAAACCGATCAGTATGGGGTGGAAGCCCTTCAATCGTTCGGTAAGATACTGGTAGTGGATATATTGAATTTGAAAGCAATGATAATAATCATCTCTTTCTAAAAAAAAAACGATTCTGAGCGAAGCTTCGGAGGATAAGTATATGGTAATATTATATATATTATATAATAAAATGAACAAAAAAAATTTAAAAAAAAAGGCAAAAAGTTATTTGGATGAAAATAAATGAATAAAAATTTTTTAAATTTTTTTACCTTCATGGTGTACTTACATATGTTTTAGGTGACATTTTTGAATTTATAGATCCATTACTTCCCCGAAATTCAAACACATTTAATACTAAAATAATATATTGTGTACCGATTTTTAAAAATTCAACACTGTATTAAATTTCGGCCTTAAAAACTAAAGTTAAGCCTATTATTAATTAATTGTCACAAATTTACATATTGTTATAAAAAGCTTAAAAATTTAAAAAAAAAAAAAAATGTAACCATTTTTTCTTATATTATTTTACGTAAGTACTCGTATATACGTTTGTGGTAAAAATTTCATGCCACTAACATCAATATTTTCGGATTTATGAAAAATTTTACCACAATCGAGTTTATCGACTTTCATGCTATTTTTTATAGTTTTTTCTTACACGTTTTTTGAAAAAAATGTTAAAAATTGCCTCTATAATATACCAATTAGATGTAATTTGGTACCATTTAATAGTTTTACTTGTAATAATCGTAACACTTCTTATATAATTTTTTGGTACAGGCATAAAAAAATAAAAATAAAAAAAAACACATCATCTTAAAACTAGAACATTCCTCGCTTCGCTCAAATTCTAAAATTATTATAAGTACCGAACTTAGCTCAGAATTGTTTTATTAAATGCAATATTAATGCAATGACTTATTATTTTCAAATTTAATACATTCACCATGAATATCCTGTCCGATACTTTAAATGTATCCACCCTTACTGATACCCAACTAGAGAAGTATTTCCTGCATCCACTACAGGCGAGACTATTTTAGATTCTGAGAGAAGCGAGGAATGTATTGGTTTTACAATGATGTGTTTTGTTTTTATTTTTTTATTTCGATATTATTTTTTTTTATATCTATACCAAAAAATTCTATCAGAAGAAATTTTCCCATCATTAGTTGTAGCACTTTTGAACATGTACGACATTTTAGTATGAAATGTATTCGAATTTCGGGGAAATAACAAATCTATAAACGTATAGAAACATAAAAACGTATATATGTACATAATGAAGGCTAACGAATTTTTTTTAATGTTTACCTATTTTTGGACTACTTATGGTAATTTTAAATTTTGAGACATTTAATTCATATTAGGTATAACTTTTGTACTTTACAGAAGAATTACATTTTTTGCGCTTTTTTTTCTAAAACTATGTATTTTTTTATCAAAAAAATAATAGTAAAGTCAAAATTTGGCTATGAAATTTGATGTTAAAGTTATATTAAATTGAAATTTAACTATTTTTTAAAACGTTAATTTTTTATATTTTTCAATAATATTATATACCTACAGTCAAGTGGCAGCCAACGATGTTATCATGTTATATGCGGGGTTCTCTGTTATATCTAAATAACTTTTTTGTACTTTTTTTAATATTTTTCGTTCATTATATTATATAGTATTATTATATTATTTTATATTATTAGTATAATCTACAGTAATTTTCAAGTATATCCGCCGAAGCTTTGATCAGAATCATTTTTTTTAGAAAGAAATGATTTATCATTGTTTTCAAATTCAATATATCCGTCATCATCAGTATCCTACCCAACGTGCGACGTGCTTCCAGTCTTTTTAATTTTTATTTTAACATTATAATTAATCTTCGTGTTCTGCTCCATGGTCTATTCTAAATTCCATTATATTCACTATTAATTATGTTAAAATCGGTGATTAATGGAGAACTCTTCTAAAAGTACTTTTATACATATAATGTTCGTTATTTTGTTTTTTTATTTATTTATTATTATTATTTGTATTTTATTAACAATTCATTGATTTAAGCCAATATTACGCAAAATATAATTTTTATAGTAGAAAATTAATGATTAGCGCAGAATATTTTAATATCTGATTGTAAACGTACAGATTAACATAAAACATATGAACACATTAACAGATTAATGTTTTTTTTTATTTCAAGACGAACTATATATATATTTACATACATAATGTAATGGGTATTTCATAGATACACACATAGATGTTGTTGAAAATACGAAATCAAATTAGATCGAAGTATATGGACTAATTTTACAGGAGTTTAATTGGACGTGTGGGGTCTTGGGATGAAAAATAAATTCGGCTCTGACCGGATTACCATTTATTATCAAAGACAGATGTCAAACGCAAGTTTTAGTACTAATTGTCCTATATTCCTACCTCTGTATAGAACTAATAACAATTAATCTACCTGACCATATGAGTGACTATTATAATGTTTGATTTGGATATACTATAATTAAACGTCGGAAAATGATACTGTTATACATTGGCCTAAAATATTTATTAAACACTTTTATCTTTACTCCCACAGTCCCACCTCATTCATTTTATCGTATATGTACATTTTATATCTATATTTTTCAAAAATTTTCACCAATTATCATTCAAAATATGACTATTTATGTATTTGTATATATATTGTATGTAAATATGAAACAAAATAATTTATAAATATTTATATTGACTAATTGTAGACATAGCTTTAATCTGTAAACAGTCTTTGTAAGGGTTCGATAAATACAAAATATAATTACTCCAATTGCCTGTAAGAAATTTCGGAAAATCGAGTTTCAAAAACGTTGAAATATAGGTACCATATAATATCGCCTACCTGCAGCACTAAACTACAGTAACAATAAATTATGTTACATGACTTTTATTTATGTCATCTATTATAGACTTTTAGGAAAAGTGGTTAGGTTAAGTGAGGTAAGTATAGTTAGGTTAAACTCTAGTCGACTTTTTTGGTATACATATAATATAAAAGGTATAGCGTATAATATTATATTTTTCAGTTCAGTTTTATATAACATGGTAATTTACATAATATACACATTACATACATTATGTGGAAATCACAACAATCCAAATTTACTTGAAATGTATGAAAAGTATAAAATGTTTTTGGGCATAAAGTATGAGAGGATCAATTGATCTCGACTTAACTTTAAATTTATATCGTATGTAATGGCTATAAGCTATAGGTACTGGACAAATTTATGTGTGAAGTGTATCAAAATTACATATATACACGGTTTAAATTATTTTACTGTGTGACGTGCGATTATCTTTAATAGTTTATACTGTGTAAGGTCTATACATGTGAGTAAAACAAATGATTGAAAAAATAACGTTTTATAATTTTTTAAATAATTATTCGTGAACTAGGTATTAAATCAATTATAATTTCAGATAATTAACATTTTTATTTAATGAGTATTATAGTATAATATATTATTGATATTATAGTATGCACTTAATAATTATATTAAGAACGATTGTTGTTATTTGGAAATTAACTTCCGACTAATACTATAATAATAAATTCACCTCTTCCTCCGGTCCCTTACTCGTATTTAATAAATTCGTATTTCGAGTCATGAACATTCGTTCTATAGCGAAGTTAAATTAATGTATTGTTAACAGATCCATTAATCTAATGTAATATATTCGAATACATTAGTTAGATATTTTACCAACGGACGATAAACAATAAATTAACTGTATTCTTGAATATATTTTACCCACAAGTAAACTAATTGAACCCTATACTTTATAAAAATAAATAAAAGTTATAAATACGCCCATAACTTATACTATAATAATAGCTTCCATTTTTTTGTTTCCTAAGGGAATGTTTACGTAACGTGTGTTGTTTATTTAATTTATACACTATATAAGGTATATAGGTATGAAACCAGTATTGTATAATTTTTTAAACACAATTTGGCAATTTAAAAAGTATTCACGACAGTATTTTTAATATACATATTTTTTTTTTAATCGAACATGCTTATTTCAAATAGGTTTTTAAGTATCGTTTTATCAAAAAATCTAGTTTTCTATTGTCACCATGTATAGGTAAAGATAATATTTTAAAACCATTTTTTGTTTATAAATATTAAACATTTTTTTGTTCAGAATCTAAAATAAAACTAATAAACCGAAAAATAGCAAATCTCAAATGCAAACAAAATGAAATTACGCGAGGTTTGTCATACGCTTTACTTTTTGCTGTACTTTATGACGAAACGTTGAATTCAAGATTTATATATATATATATAGAAAGAAAATGGATACCGACCAATAAATCATATATAATCATTAGTAATTTGTAAAACGATTTTATCAGCAGGTACCGGATATTTTTGATATCGTACGTGTTCCCAATAAACAAATCAAACATTATGATAGAGATCTGGGCTCAATAGTAATTTATCGACACTGCAAGATTTAATAGGAGTAATTTATAAATAAGTTTAAGACGAATATATTATAGTATACAATCATCAGTTAGTAAAAATTAACTTAGACACATAAAAATAAAAATGCCAGAAATAGCATATCAGATTTATTCATCAATAAAATCTTTTCAATATTTGGAACAAAAACAAAAAAAAAATATTCTTAAAACTATTGCAGAAAATATATTATTTATATATATATATATATAATATTAATATATAATATATTATAATATTCACAAAAAATTATTATATCGAAATAGTAATAATATCTACCACGCAGAAGAACTAGAAAAATATACTAACTAAACCACTGTTCAAATATTATTTCCAGAAAGAAATTACATATTTCAGACATCTTGTTACAATATTGTATAAAAATATTAAAATGGTCACAATATACGTGTAACAATTGGTGTTTATGGTAAATATTTTTTTGACAATATATTCATGACGGAGAAATACAGCATTCAGACAATACGAGTATATGATCGACTTCAAGCAACTTGAAGCCACTTTTTACGAAAAAGTTATGAAAACATTAACCACAATATTGGATTACAAAAAAAAAAACAGAGAAAAAAGACTGAATAGTTTTTCGTTTCCTTTTGAATTTGGTACGGACAAAATATTCTCCCCATAGTGCCGAGCGATAGACATTCGAGATAAATCCCGCAGGAATATCACATGCATGCGTTATAGCCACATTGCTACCTAATCATTCATACAGGTTTATACAAATTTCAGGTACATAACCAACCACTGAAAGGTTTTAACCATGACAAAATAATATGGTGTACTAGCAACATGAACGAATTTGAAAACAGTATGTGTTGTCATAGAATGAAATATAATTTATCAATTATGCCAAGAAATTCTGACGTCACTGGGTCTTATCTGCAGTCTTTTCAATATAGTAATATATAAATAAGTTTAATGTTTACAGAGTTGAAAATATTTAATAAAAATAAATAGTAGATAACAATAATAATTATGATAAGTGGATCGAATGACGTGACACCATGAGCAGAACTTAGTTGCTGGCATACCATGTTATTTGGTCATGGTTTTAACCATATAATCTATACTCGGAGCACGTTAAGAGTGTAACCCGTTTTCTAACGAAAACTCATCTACTACGCACATGTGAGTATTATACAACGTATATTATACACGTGATGTTCGACCATAGCCAGGTTGCAGGATTGAAACCGGTTGCCGCCACCTATGCGACGGGGTGCACTCTTATTAACATGCCCCAAGTATATACATATAAAAACCATCAACACCCATCCCAGATTGCTCTCATAGAAAGGTGAAATATCTAGTTAATATTTATTTAATGATATTGATGCCCACTAAAAAAGGATTTTTCAATATTCAACCTTTAGGGCAAGATGGAGGGAGTGAATGTCAATTTTTATTCAACGCTTATAGCCTACACTACTAGTCCTAGAAATTTGACATTTTCGGTGAATATTCCTCTTATAATATAGATATCGGCTATGGACTTTCAGTAAAACTGTTTACGGGTACTTTGGTTGGTTCTATATTTGTATTTGTATCGCATGTGGTAAATATCTGCCCTATTCATTTTAATAACCTAGTATTTAAAAAAATAAAATAAAAATACTTAAATCCATTAAATTTATCCATTTAAATGTATATTTAAATCCATTTCTGTCTTCTACCATACCTCCTCAAATTAAAATTTTCCCACCATGTTCAAATTTAATTTTAAATATTGTTAAAACATGAGTAATATTAACACGTATTATTATTATTATTACGATGTCCAAGAAATAATTTTACTCTATTTTTAAATTAAGTTTTATTTTAATATTGTCTTGAACATGAATGAAACACATATCTGAAATATTTACATACACATATTTGATAGTATCATTCAAAATATAATGTCACAATATATTCAAATTATGCTCGTTTAAATATTGAACGTATTTTTAACAAATGTTTGAAATGTTAAATTTACAATATTTGTTTACAAAATATTTTCAACAAGATACCACAATATTTTTTAGAATATATTTAATGTTTAAAACATATTTTCATAATATATATATATATTGCACTTGCTATATGGGTTTCCACATAACAAGAAATTTAACTATACTAAAATTACGAAAATGATAAACAGAAAGGGTTGGACAACATCTTGCCTTTGATATGGGAAACGTAATTGTACACCCTAGCTATATGGTTGGAGTTTAGGTGGTTGCAGTAGTCTGTAACATAATCAGTTTACTGAATTTAATTTTGTTGTTTTCAAGTTTATATTGAAACCAAACTTATACAGGAACAAAGAACTGGGAGTCGTCCCATGGGTATTGATTAAATGCTACACTGGACAAATAATGAAAATCATTTGATTATATGTATACAGGACAATCATTTTAAAAACAGAAAAAGAGTAGCTGAACACATATCCACCTCAATTTATAATAAGTTAAGAATAAATTATATTAAATACCGAGACCTTAAATTAAAAGTAATTAATTAATATATTAAAATGTATGCTTATATATTAATTATAAATATAGTTATTAATTATTGAAATTATAATAAACTCAAAGCTACAGGGCTATTTCATTATCCAGCCCCATAAATTATTTACAAAGGAGCAATCAAGTGATATTGTTAAACCTGTTGAACTTTATATATATATATATATATATATAAATATTTATTTATTTATATATACCAAATACCAATGCATATATCGCAAATTCATCATATATATGTGCCCAGGTAAATATATATATTATATATTATATAGGTATGCAATTTTTGATAAAATTATTAAATCTTTTTTTGAATAAGACTTTTGATTTAAATTTTTAAGTGAATTCAATTATTATAACCACGGTTCATGTTGACAAATATATACATACATGATATCAAAACCGTATAGAAAATAGCTGGTATCGATTATTCTTATTATATATCAGAACATACAACTTTCCATTAAACTACCCCAATAAACCGTCCACGTTTATCCTTAAAATCCTATTCATACAGCGTTTATCCGAAACCGTACAAGTAAATCATTACTTTTAAAATATTTTCTCTTATATAAACAAACTCTTGATGTAGTTAACTCTAGATTTAAAAAGACATCATCGGTACACAATATAAATTTCAAATATTTCAAGACTGAAGCCTATGTTCATATACCGAAAGTTGTTTTAACATTTTACTAAAAGGTTTTCACATCGAATACGTCTCTATGTTTCTGTATACCCACTCGAAAAAAATATAATAAACGTTCAACTAGGAAATACTGGGACACTGGTTGACCGTAAAATATCACGAAATAAATGTACAGTTCTAATGCATTTCTAAGTTATTGAAAATTTTATCATTATTTATTATTAGAATAATAATATTAACTCACTGAACCACATAACGCATTATTCAAACGATAGAAAAAGCAAACACATCTAAGAGCGTAACAAGTTTGTTACTTATATTAACTCAATTTAAAATCCTCGAGAAAAACACAAATCAGTCATGAGACGGAGATTAAAACATTTTTTTCTAAAAAACATATACCTACCTATATTAAATAGACTTTGAGGAAATATAATGTTTCATAAAAGAATATGTCGCAAAAAAAAAAAAAACATGATGTTATGACCAAATATCAACTTACGTTTGTTTTAAAAATAATTAAATTAAACGGTGAGTTTTGGATTTTGTACGAAGTGAAATTAAAATGTACGTTAGCTTTAAAATAACTTGTATGTTTTTATTTTTTCACTTAACACTTTTTTGAACAATAAAAATGCTTACAATATTTTGAATATACCTATATCATAGAGTAATAATATCAATCTGTTTTTAATTTATTGAAGATATGATATTAAATTGTATTTTGAAAATGTTAAAAAGTCTACATTTTCCAACATTTTCTGAAAAAAAGGCAATAGCTATTGCTACCAGATTTTAAAGAAATTTGTAAAGAATTCGATTATTTACTATTTTTCTTTCTGATGTAATAATAAAAATTATTGCTACAAAATATACAAACTTGCACACCGGTAAGTAAAGTGGAACGAACGCCTAACATTACATATATATAATATCATCGCTCAGCTCAGCCTTGTTATGTTTAAATTACGTAAAATATATTCTATACATTTTTTTTTCATATTATATATTGTTGATATTGACCATATTTTTAATAAATATATAATATATTGTACCTAAATCATATTTAAACAGTATAATATTTATGGAAATCATCAGCATATATACCTATACCTACAGTAAAACATAAACATATTATATATAATGTAATAGGTAGTAGATATTCTACTAAGTAAAATAAAGTTATTTTAAATACGAAATATACATAAAATATTTAATAACAAAAATAATACTGTTATTAAATCTCAGATTTCAAATAAATTCGAAAAGTAATAAATAGAACAAGTTTAGGTCTAATAACTTGAAAGTTAATATTAAGAAGTTTATGAGACACGAACTACTATATGAGACAAATATTGGAATAAATTGTTTGAAAACATGCGAAACGGTGTAAAAGCTAAAAAAAAGCTTACAAAAAAAAACCATTTGGAGTTTAATAATTTTTTTTTTAAATTATACAAACATTTTTAAACATTAAATATAACACTGGAGACGTGCAATAACATTTTTAATGATATGCTTCTTTTTTATCGAAATGTATTCAAATCGTAAATTATTGATAATTAAATGAAAAAAATGTTTTAAAAGCTAAGTTATAATGATCCTATCAAATATTTTGAACCCAAAAAATATTGTATTTAAACAGAAATTTTTATTAATCATATAACTGTTTTTTCTTCGACTTTTATTTAATAATAAATACTATACTATAAATATACTATAAATTGGTACTTATTCTTAGATATATCAATTGTATAATACTAAAACCTAATAATGTTATGTAATAATATTCATTTTAAAATCCTAACTATATGGTATGTTTTATTATTTCGATTCTGAATAAAAATACGAATTTATATAGGTTTTAAAATTTCGCATGTTTTATTTCAACACCTGCAGTGAATGTATAATTCCGGTATAATAGAATAATTATATTTTTCTAGAAAAATTATATTACCGGTAATATTTTCCTAGGAAAATGTTACCCCCCGGTAAGATTTTTTATAGGAAAATGATACCCCCCGGTAAGATTATCATAGAAAAATCATACGTTCCCTTAATAAAAGTTTACTGACTAAAGTAAACTTAAAATTAATATGCACATAGAAACTTAATCGATATTTTGTATTTCGTCTTGACTTACATATTGACACTATGGAATTCACAATAAATTGTACTTCGTCCAATTCTGTTGCCAGTTATTATCACAGTGTTTCTGAATAGTTATAAACACAACCATTCTAAAATTATATTAAAAATAAAACACAATATAATACCTTATGACTTTGGTCATAAATAAATTATAATACATAAATAGTGTTAGCATTTAATATCTAAACAGGAATGGGAATGATTTATCTGGGATAAATTTATCGAGAGGTATGTTTATTCAAGAATTATTTTTCAGGGGGTATGATTGTCCTAGTATTATTGTACCACACAAAAATCATACATAGGGTATAATATTCCTAGCATTATTTTATTGGGGTTTATGATTATCCTAGGATAGAAGTTCTACAGAAGGACATTCAAATTTAAATATGTCCGAAAATATCATATTTTACAATGCAACTATCTACAAAGTAAAATATTATTCGTTTAAAACAAGAGAATAATATTAAAAATTTCAGATAGTTTGGAAAATAATTATTGAACTTTTTTTTCCTTATGTACCTAAGTACTATTAATAATAAAAAATAATTAATTAATAACTTGGTACCTACTGTAACTTTTTATGTCATTAATATTTTTTCATTATTTTTTCCTAGGTACGGTTTTTTTTTAACAATTTTATGAAAATAAACATCAATTAAATATAAACAACTTGGAGAAAAACATTATAATATTATATTTGCAATTATTATTATATTCCTATTTTTAAGTTTTAGGTACATATTTTATTTCCATAATAGTCCCCAACACTATTTATTAAGTATTTTGCAACGACAAAATTGATTTGTAAAATCATATTTAACTTATTCTTACTCAATATTTGTTTTAATTATCTACCTACATAATTTTCACACTATAATTATTCTATAGATACTACATTAAATATCAAGAAATTAGAAACAATATGTATTTAATAAAAATAAAATCCTTGACTTTATCAAATTATTACAGCACTTGATATTTTAATATTTATATATATATTTTTATACATTCAAACTGAGATTTATTTGATTCTATATACAATTAGAATAACATATAAATTCTTAATGTTTTATTTTTTTGATGATTAATAGAGAAATAAACCAGTAAATTAACGGGTGTTCATTCATTAAATTTCATAATATACTTTTGATCTAGTAAGTGAACCTTCATAATTTTATTATAATATAAATATTATTTTAGTAATTTCAACTATTATTGTCATAATTTTAATTATTAATAATTTAATGACATAAATGGAAAATAAATGTGTTAATTTACTGCTACATAAATATTCATTAAATGGAAAAAGTAGGTATTTGTTTGTTAGAAAAAAGTAATTTTTAAAATTAAAATTCATATTTAAGTTTATTATCAACTTATTCAAGATATTATATTAGAGAACTCCTTAAGAAAACATGGTACCGACATTTGCTGTCTCTATCTAATGGGTAATATTGCAAAATTGCACTACGCAAAACAATAAAATATGTAGTGTCTACGTTAAAATTAGAGTTAAAACACCTATTACTAATTTTAAAAAGGAGTTTATTTTCTAGAAAATGATATATCCTTTTTGTAAAATATATCATTTTATAGAAAATATTCTCCTTTTTAAAATTGGTAATAAATGTTTTAATTTTAATTTTAACGTAGACACCACATTTATTGTTTTGCCTAGAGTAATTTAGTTATATTGCTCATTAGATGAAAGGAGATAAAAAATGCGGGAACGACGCCCTCTTAAGTAATAAATAAATACAGTTTGAAGTCTTAAACACTAAAATATAAGTAGAAATAGGCTTTCTAAAGTCAAAAATAGATTAAATTTGCATTGTACTATTAGCTGGTTTAAAATTTACAGACAAAAATTGTTCTTTAATCCGTAAATTGAGATGCTTTTCTTAGAGTCGTTATTTAAATGCAACAAATGACGTTGACTGATATTTATTTCTAAGTTTAAAATTTAAAACAATAACGGATACTCGAGCTGAAACGAGTGAAATGATAGATGAGTATTATAATAATATATAAGATTTCATTTAAAATGATAGATACCTTGTGGTTACATATATTTGGGAGTGCTTCGATAAATACTTTGGTATTACCATTATATCATTGTTCTGTTGTGAGTATATACTCTATGAGTTTCATGTAAAATGATCATTGTTTTACTGAAAATAGATATAGATTTTACATTTATACATTCATAATATATGAAAGAACATAAATAAACTAGTATACAGATGGTGAAAATAATCCAATTTTCTAGAAAAACATAAAAATTATTCTAAAACAAATTAGCCCATATTACTCTGACCCTACTATTAAAAGCAATAAAGCATTTATTTTTAATTTTAATCGACATTTCAATCAATGATTTAAGAATAAAAAAAAAAATTACTCCAGCACTATGGGAACACTTGGTCTTTTCAAAACTTATACAAAACTAAACCGTAAAATTGTGTAGGTAACTTTTTAAATTTTTCCATGCTTTAAGGATTGATTTTTTTATTTAACTAATATTATAAGAAATAGATAGTTATTATTTTCATTCATTTAATTCAAGTACTTAAAAAAATTATAAATTTTTAAAAATAAAAGTTAAAATGTGGCTTTTATTGGGTAATTTTTACACTTCATGTCTATATATACATTAAATTATATATAGGTACAAGATAGCAAACACAAAATATTACATGCAAAAAAAAAATGTTTTCTTAAAATAATTTTTTTTTAATTGTTTTAATATAACTCAAAGGTTATCAAAAATGGAGATATTTTAAACAATAATTCATGCAAAGTAATTAATTTACTTTCTTTTTTTTTTTAATTAAATTGTTAATTTATAAAAAACTAATAAAAACCAAAAAATGTTAGATAATAACAAACTTATAATAAATAGTAAAATAAAAGTATAAATGTATAATGAAAATAATGAGAAATATGTAAATTATACTCATTTTAAAGACTATAAATACAAACAATATGTAAAATTATTATCAAATATTTTTTGTTATTCCTATAATATATTAAATTCTGCATACTTATTTTTATATTAAAATTATTATTTCCTAATTTCCTTTGTTCTATTAAAATTGTATTACATTTCATTTCAAACTACATTAAGCCTATAAATTTGTCATTATTTTGCTAAATGTAATCTTATTTATTTCATTTACAATACTTACTTCTTTTTTAATAATAATATCGAAAAAAAAATTAAAAACAAGAATTCTTCTCCGCGTAAAGATAAATTTGGAGAAAGAAAGTTCACAATGATTTGGCAAAAGTCGCTAAAACTGATATGTAATTTCATTTAAAGTTTTAAAGTGAAGAATATTATCCCGAAGGAAATGTGATTTTGAGTGGAGTTAATTTACTATTAATAAATCAAAATTTTTTTGAAATTTTTTTATCAATATTTCATCAACTTGTAACTACAATAAAACAACGAAATATGAGTAATACAAAATTGTAATTTACTGAATTCAAAATAATAAATAACGGTTTTTTTTTAATATTTTCTAATTGTTCATAAAAAAATTTGTTAAGATTGTTGAAATGTTATAAATATAATATTTGTATTTGGGATATCAATAGTAGGTATCATTGAACTTTTTATATTGCTTTAAGCTGTCAGGGTTTTGTTATTTAAACCTACACATTTTATTGAAAAAAATATCTAGAAAATAATTAATTCACAATACTATCGCACAGAGTTAAATTAATAAATGTTGCTATAATTAAAATGTAGTATAATTTGTGAGTTTAAATTAAAATTAGAAATTGTATAGAATAAAAATATAAAAACCATTTTTTAATTGCATATTTATTAGTTCATTAGTTTATTATTAATTAATATTAATTTATTAGTTAGTTATTTAATTAGTTCCATGTTTTTTTTTTTTTTATTAAACAATTAATGTTTTAATTTTCAGCAAAGGTGCAAGGCATAAACTATAGTTAAGAGGATGCCGCACACCAGAATTTTAAAGGGGATTCGTATAGGCAATTTTTATTAAGTTCTAAGAAAAATAAAAATCAAGCAAATTAAAAATATTTAAATATAAAATTTTAAAATAAACCTATGTCAGTACTATTTTGAATTGACGTGTAATCACGATATTTGTTAAAAAAACATGTTTATACATTTTTCATTTTTATCAACTTTAGAATATTGTAGAAAGATGAAATAAAAAATAAAATATAATGAAAAAAATTCTCTAGCGACTGATGGCGTCGATTTTTGATATATGTATTTTTACACGTTTTATAGGCTGTTAAAAAAATTTTAAAAATCGATATTTTAACAGCTCATAAAACGTGTAAAAATGCATACCTCAAAAATCAGCTGCTAGATAATGTTGTTATACAATATATATATATACATATTAATATATATATACAATATACATGTATTTTTTTTCTTTTTTCGTATTTCTATCATGTTTATAAGTTAATAAAAATGAAAAATGCTTATGCAAGTTTTTCATTGAAATATTATCGTTTTGGCGTCATCTTAAAAGAATAACATTAGGTAATCATTATAAAAATTTAAATTAGCTTATTTATTATTTTTGTGTTTATAACTAAAAACAAACTTAACTACCTAGCTTACATTTATATTGTATTTCCATTAGTTCGTTGTACATTGGTACATTTTATAATTAAAATTTAGGTATAATGATTTATTTTGAATAAATGGATACATATAAAGCTAAAACAAATAAAAGGTGGACAATTTATTACACTATGTTGAATACTTTTAAGAATTAAAAATTTTCTAATAGAATGCTTAAAAAATGTCCCTGTAGAGGGAGCTAAGAATACCTCCACGGTTTCCTCATGCCTGTCGTAGAAGTCGACTAATTGAGGTTGCGTCAGGTCGACAGCCGGCATAAAACTTGTCAAAAAGCATATGGGAAGAGGAAGTGTGGAGTGCCGTGAGAAAAATGAAAAATAAGAAAGCGGTGGGACCGGATGGAGTACCAGTAGAAGTATGGAAAGTATTAGGAAGTTTAGGTATACAATGGCTGACAAAATTCTTTAATAAGATACTAGTAGAAGGAAAAATTCCAGAAGCTTGGAGGAAGAGTTGTGTAGTACCAATATTCAAGGGTAAAGGAGATGTACAGGATTGTGGAAATTGTAGAGGGATAAAACTTATGAGCCACAGTATGAAGATTTGGGAAAAGATAATAGATAAAAGGGTAAGAGGTGAGACAACTGTTACTAGAAATCAGTTTGGGTTTATGCCTGGGAGGTCAACAATGGAGCCAATATTGTTTGCAGATGATATAGTACTGATAGGAGAAAGTCCTGAGGAAGTGAATGGTAGACTTGAAGAGTGGAGAGAAGCTTTGGAAAGTAAAGGACTAAGGATTAGTTAGTAGGAGTAAAACAGAATATATAGAGTATGATTTTGGTGAAAGGGAATACAGAGGGAATAGGGAAAGGCTAGAAATAAAGTTAAGTGGTGATGTGGTGAGGGAAGTGGAGAGGTTCAAGTATTTAGGGTCCGTTTTACAGAAAGATGGGGATTCCGAAGAGGATATGAAACACAGGATTAAGTGTGGATGGACGAAATGGAGAGAAGCGTCAGGTATTCTGTGTGATAAAAGAATCCCTATTAGGTTAAAAGGTAAATTTTATAAGGAAGTGGTGAGACCTGCAATGATGTATGGAACGGAATGTTGGGCAGTAGATAGAAAGATAGAACAGAGAATGAGTGTTGCTGAGATGAGAATGTGGAAGGTGGATGAGTGGAGTTACTAGAGAGGATAAAATAAGGAATGAGTATATCAGAGGTAGTATAGGGGTAGCTTCGATAGTAGACAAAATAAGAGAGAATAGATTAAGGTGGCTCGGGCATGTATTAAGGAGGGAAGAGACTGAGACAGTAAGATCAGTAAGGGAAATGCATGTTGTTGGTAAGAGGGAGAGGGGAAGACCGAAAAAAAGATGGGGGGGAGTGATATGAGGAAGGTGGGAGTAAGTGATGAAGATGCGGGAGATAGAGTTAAGTGGAAGTGTAGGACCAGGGTGGCCAACCCCAAATAGTTGTGAGAGAAGGCGAAGGAGAAGAAGACATAGAATAATTGAAATTTATCAGTATCATATTAATTTCGCCATCCTTTTAGGTTTTAGCCATTCACGGATAATGAAGATTATTTATTACCTATGTGATAGGTACCAATATGATTTAATAAAATAAATAAATAAAAAGCCGGTCAGTAGGTTGTGGAAGCACTTCGCTCGTCGGGTGTCAGTATTGGTGGATGCACTTCGCTACTGGGCAGGGTACTTTTGGTGGATGTATTGAATTTGAAAGGAATGATAAATCATTGCATTCAATAAAACGATTCTGAGCGTAGCTTCGGTGTAGTATACATAACTCATATCATTTTTTTTTTCTAGGGATCGATCGAGGCTGTT